>JAQZBX010104195.1:0-10976 GCA_029593785.1 Cabassous unicinctus | reverse complement strand
CCCATGCAGAGAGCTGGCCCGCGCAGGAGAGCTGGCCAGCGCAGAGAGCTGGCCTCTGCAGAGAGCTGGCGCAACAAAAAGAGACAAAGAGGAAAGACAATGAGAGACACAAGAAACCAGGGAGCTGGGGTGGCTCAGGTGATTGAGCGCCTCTCTCCCACATCGGAGGTCCCAGGATCAGTTCCCAGTGCCTCCTAAAGAGAAGACAAGCAGACACAGAGCACACAGAGAGCAGACAGCACAAAAACAAGGGGTGGGTGGGGGGAATTAATAAATAAAAAGTCATACGTTAAAAAAAAAAAAGAAATAAATGTATACAAAGAAAAACAAGTTTGAAAATCACTTTCGTGAACTAATATTTCAGTTAAATATACATCAAACTTTGGGAGGATTAGACTTGAAGTTTCTTTATTTGGTAATTTCACAGATGTTGTCTTGATATTTATCACTAGTATTTTTTTAAATGTCAAAATGTTTCATATTATTTTCCAAAATTAGCTTAAATTTTCTTATGGGTCTTAAAAAATTCTATTTCAATTAATACCTGAAATGCAATACCAGAAGCAACATTTTTATCTTTTATGTGTGAGGAATCCTCCAAGATGTTTAAATTCTCAAAGTAGCTATTGTTAACATTTATCATTTGAATGACATTTTGGCATAGTTGGAAACCAATTATTTTTATTTCCTTCTTGGATGTAAAGAAACTATGCTGGGTTCATATATTCATGAATACATTTATTTGTTGCAGGAATAGCTGAAATAATTGCCTATGATATTGTATATTTTAATACTAATATTGGATTAATAACAATATAGTTAATAATGGCTAGTAATATATTAATATTAATATAGTATTATCATAGTCTTAATGGAAAACACAAAGACATCTTTATAACAATTTTTAGCATATGTATTTGTCTTAGAGGGATCAGTTAAAAGTATTCAGGACAGTTAATGGCCAGAGTTTCTGTCTCTTTGTTTGTGTGGTTGCATTGTCTGACACCTAGTTTTTAGAACTGACCTTCTAGAAATACAAATAGAGAAATTATGTGCATAAACTTTAAGATACAGTATGACACCAATTATTCAAAGTTTCAAGAACATGTAAAAAGACTATTTTGTTTGTGGAAACACACATATATAATAAAATTTTTGAAATAAGCGTGTGCTAAGTAACTGCCAAATTCTTGATGGTATTAGTCTCTGGAGAGGGAGGATAATGGGATCAGAGAGAAAGCTTCAATTGCAGCAGTAATATTTGATAGATATAGATGTATACTATATAGACATATACATAGCATATATTCCCAAAAGTGTATACAATTATTATAACAGTCATCACATTATATTATTATTATTATATATCTTATGAAAGAGAAGGATCTGAAGGCATTTTGCAAAATATTAGGATTTTTAAAGTACGGGTGGTAGGACCATGGTTTTCCTTTTATTATTCTCTATACTTTCTTTTAGGTTGGAAATTTTTCATAAAATACGAGCTAGCAAATTCTTTTAGGAAGGAAGGGAAAAATAGAAGAGGGAAGGAAACTCAAATGATAACTCAATGCCAAGACAGAGAACGTCTTACAACAGAAGAAACTAAAAGCAAATTGTGTGCCCAGGACACAGAGAAAGAAGTGTTCAAGCAGAATTTGCCCTTGTATAGGAAATCACAATTAAAGTGTAAATTGTACTAGATGATACCAGTAGCTCTCCATTGCTAAATGAAAGGCATGCAATTACATTGCTATACTGTGTTGTCAACAACTATATTAAGGACAGAAATTTATTTAGGAGGTATTTTGCCTTGAAATTCATCCTGTAATTAGGATATTTTATTATTTTAAAAAGTGAACTTTATTAATATTTGAGTTTTCTAAATAAACTTTTTATTTTGTGAAAAGTACTAGTACACCCATATTCAGTGATCTATTCTTTCAAATTAATTCAAATATATATACTTCTTCCTAAATTAGATAAAATATATTATTATTCTATCTTCTCTCAGATATCTAAATCTGAATTAAGTATAACGTCTCATATTTCCATTCAGACATGACTTATCACTTTTCAGTTTATTCCTGAATCAAGTATTTAGCAGTTAGAGCAAGTAGAAATAGCCTCATAGGACTTGCTCTATAATCAGAAATACATTTTAGTGAAAGGAAAAATGACAGTGGCACCTTGTATATATTTAAATGTTATTCTCTGATAATTAGTCATATTGAACATTTATCTAGGTAAATTGAGAACTTATCTTGAGAATTAAGGCAATATTATTTGTCACTCATCATTATCCAGAAAGATGGTTTATCCAAACTGAGGAAACTTAACAGTTTCTAGCCTTCCACTTCTTTCAGCAGTGTCTTCAGAGACCATATTCATAATTAAAGGACAAACATTTTGGGGAAAAACATCACAAAATAAATGTGTCTGGAACTATATCGGTTTTTATAGCTATGGTTAATCCTTTATATAGGTCCAATATTTTCAGTAAATGAAAGACCCATGGTGGCTCTAACTTTGTGTAGTATTTTGATTGGTTTTTCTTTCTTTCAAAAAAATTTGGGCAGTAATATGCTATATTATCTCATTTAAAAAGATTGCTACTCTTTGTAAGGTTTAATCACCATATTTCCAGATGCTTTGTGGTGATTTTATAATATTACTCTCCTGCAATTATTTTTGTCTTTAAAACTTAAAGGCTCCCAGATGATGAATACTTACACCATTTCAGTCATTTAAAGGCTGGATTTTAATCTTTAGATCATATGGCAGTATCTCTCTTCCTTATATTCTTGGAATACCATTGTATAAGTACCATATCTAAATGGTACTGTTTTACAATGTTACTCATGAAGGCTGGTGATGGTTGGTGATGGTGGTGGCAGGAGACACAGGACAGGCAAGCATTTAACTCAGCATCTGTGTTACCAGTTTGTTGGGCTGCTGTTGCTATAGTCACATGAGTCTTATGATTCATTCAATGTTAAGATGTTATAATAACTGCTACCTTAATGTGTTCAGAAGCCTGCAATTACTTAACCATTCAAAAGTTTTAAAATTTGTAGAATTTTAAATAGTACCAGGAAGTGAGCATTTCATCTCAATACTTTAATAGCAGCAACATCATACCCTTCTTTTTAACAAGTGCAATAATATCCTTGGGTTTAGAACTCCAGAGTTTGGAGACAATTCAGCTAAGATTCTGCACTAAACAGACAAACTTTCTTCACTCCCCAATTTCCCCATCACTTTCATCTGTCACTGAAATGTCTATTTTTTTTTGTTTCACAGTCATTTTCCCCAAATGATATTTAACCTTGTAATTAAGCATCCACCCTGCCACAAGTGGGTGTTTGGGGTGACCTTTCAAACAGCGCTGTGTTTTGCTAGAACTTTTGGTACAAAGATGTTCCAAACACATAATATGTTCTCAGTAAGATGCAATGTCACCATCCTTTTTCAAGCCAACAGACAGAAGTAATGCCTTTAAAACAAACTCACCTAGCCAGGAACCCCTTGAACACTAGGATAAGAGAAGACCAACCTGCTTATTTCATAGCCAGCTGTTACTCTATCCTTATAGAAAAGCACTAACAAGAGGGAAGAAAAACGAGGAAAGAAAATACCAAGGAAAAACAATAGAAGGGAATGAAAAATGATGTTTTCTATGGCAGGATTTCTAGATGCTTTGGGAATTTTTCCTTAATGCCTTTTTTTTCTCCAAGATTCCAGACACAAATGTAGACTAATCAGTTAGTCCCAAATTACCAAACTGATCACTGCTAATTAAACTTGCTATGCCAATCTAATTGTTGAATTAACTCAAATCATGATTTGCCACTCTAATAAACAGAAAATTATATTGACTAAGAAAGATTCAGTGGTATTGAACTCATAAACTCTCTGTCCTTGGAGAATCCATTTATATTCCAAGTGCTTCAGTTTACTCATCTAGCAGAGATAATTTCTGGGATCCCTTTTAGCTCTATCAGTTTATGAATCTATAATTAACCTGGGAAAATGGGGAACATTTTTCTTCTCAAGGCAGGCTTTTAGTTATGCTTTTTGTGATCAAAGCTGCAGAATAAGACTTGGTTGTATCTTTGTTTTGAATATTTGTATTGGATTCATAAAGTAAATGCTTTGAAAAGTAAATCCTTCCCTTCATTTCCTTGCTGTATTTTTCCTTCTGTTGCTTCCTTCCTCTCAATAGATGGTGCTCTTTTCTTAGAGACACTACTCATATTGTTCCTTATCAAAATACCAAGGAAATTAGTTTTACTCTTTAACAACCTTTAATTAAATAAATCAGTTGTATAAGTAGAAAGAATCGATAACAAGCAATTTGCAGCACCTTGGTAATGAAAACATATTGGGCAGAATGGTTGTTAAATGATTAAAGAGCTCATTGAAACCTGCAATACTTGCTGAATAGGTGAAGGAAATATTGCAACTAAGTATGAAAAAGCCATGTTCTTGACATACATATAACCCCTGGTAAGAAGAAAACCCCAAATCAGGAGCCATTTTAAAGTTCTAAAATAGTTAACTACTTTTTAAAAAGTGAATATATACTATTAATTTCTAAACTATAATATTTTCATATTCACATGTAGGATTTGAATATACACATCAACACCAACACGATCTACATAAATCTCTGTCAATACTGAGAGCCGGCATACTCATTGCCAAATAAACCTAGAGCATCTGGGTAAACAGAAAGTGGGCAGCAAACTCTTGAAATAATTGCATTGGATAAAGGCACTATTTTTTCAGAGCATCCATTACAACTTCCTATGTCATAGTTTACAATGCAGAATTATGCTGCTTTTGGTCACTTGCAATTGGTTCCAACTTTTGTAGGCATTGAAAAACAGTCATATCTTGCAGTTCTTCTGAACCATCCTCCCAATTCCAGATACCAGTTGTGACTTTCCTGGTACATCCTCAGATGCTAACTGTAAACTGGTCTAAGCAACACACTGCCAGGTTTTTACAACACAGCAACACTGTTTGCTGGAGAGAGACACCAGGAAAATCTTCCTCTACCAAATGTGGCCTCAGGAAAGAAGAGTGGGATAAAGGCTACTATGACAAGAGAACAGAAGGGGTGGGACCATGGTAAGGTGAGGTTCTCCTTAACCGGCAGGAGTAAGAAAATTGCCAACGTTTACCTACTAAGAGAACTGAGAGTGAGCCTCGAGCCCACTGGCTAGAATTGCTCTCCCATTATTCTCAAATTTCAGGGGTTCTTTTTTTGTTCCACGGACCCCTTTGCCACTCAGGTGAAAACCAGGGGCCACTTACTAAGTCTACACTACACGGTGTATTACTTAATAACTATATCACACCCACACCAACATGTCCCCACAAGAATAATGTTTTTTTGAATTTCAATTCAATTCACGGGCCCCTGGTTAAGAACCCCTGAATTACTGGTTCCACAGCCCTGGCAAAGGCACTGTAAAACTGTGCCCAAGAGCCCTCTCCAAATTCTTTACAAGTGGAATAAACTAGAGCATCCCCCCACCCCACCCCCCAGAGCGTTATAGCTTTTTACCAAAGCAACTTCTCTGTTCTGGAAATTTTGGATTCTTTCTCCATCAACGGAGGGAAAAACAGAAAAGTAGATGTTCGCTCACCAATAGCAGCCACCCTATCCCCAGTGTCTCCATTGTCTGTCTTATTCGCCTCCCCTCCCTCTTGCTCCCTCCAGGCACTCTGCCTTGGGGCTCAGGTGTCCCTCCCCGTGTAGTCCCTGGCGCCTTCCTTACCTGACAATCACATACATGACCAGGAAGTTTCCGAAGAGACCCACCACGCACACGATGGAGTAGAGAGCCATAATGGTCACGGCCGTGATCATGGAAGGACTGCCGGCTGGAGGGCACAGGCTGTCGCGCCCGCCCAGCGCGGTGCGGTTCGGACCGCATGGGTCGGAAAGGTTGCTATCAAAGTGGGACAAGTTGACCCAGGCGCCGGGGCTGGGCGCTGGGGAGCAACCTGAAGAGGTCATGAAGGGCTCGGTGCAATTGCTGCCATTCGTGGGGCTGGCGCTGCTGTCCATGGTGCTGACGCCCGGCTGGGGACCACGTTGTGCGGTAACCGCGAGCCCCCGGACTTTCTAGGCTCCACGCGCTTCCTCTAGCCGCTGCCTCAGCTCCTGTTATTTCTTACTGACACCAACGCTGGCGGAGCCAAAGAACAGCGTCAGGCAGAAGGAAGAGCGGAGCATCTGGCATTATCTTCTGCTTGGAGCCCCCTCCCACCTTAGTAGTACGCAGAGACGCGTCCCCAAGCCAATACCGCCACGGGGCGGGGAGGGAGGCCGCGAGGGCTCCGGAGGCTTGAGGGGAGGGAGCAGAGGCAGGGTGGATTTTGCGCAAAGCGATCTAAGGAGTCGGTCTCCCAGCTAGGCACTCATTTTGCAAACACGTCTAAGTCTAAGGAGGGGCAGAGAGGAAGAAGGGAGGCAGAAGAAAGGAAGGGGTGGGGAGGGAGACAGACCGCAAGTTAGTTTTTGGCACAAGTAAAGCAAAAGAAAGGGCGCTGACAGCATTCTACTTTTCCAGCACGTTTTCTCTTTATAATCTGACGGGGAAGGCATTGGCCTGAAGCACCTCTTACAACCCTTACATCCCAACGTTTTCCATCCCTACCGTCTCCCGCAATCATTTTGGGCAGAAGACACAAAATCCTCTTCTGTAGTCCTCCTCTCCTCAGTACCACTATCCACGAACAGGGAAGGATGTATTTCAAGACACTAAATGAGAATTTTCAACTCTCCAAATCAATCCAAAATAAGAGTGATCCTTTCTCTGAAAAGAGGTGAAAAACAAACTTTTGTGGAAGATACATGTTCCCTTTACTCCCCATTCCCCCCAATTTTTCCTATAGTGGAAGTTTTATTTCATTCTGATTTCTGTCCTGGTGAGGAAAAGCCTCAAGAAGTGGTTAGAGAAATCAGGGGGTTGTGACATCCAGTAAAGTCAATTAATCCTCTACATTTCAAACCTCTTGGATCATTTTGAAATTATTATTTAATTTTTGTTCCCCAGGCTCCCTTACATGGACATATGCTTCTGAAAAGAAGGCTGTCAAAACCAAATACATGTGCATTTACTCAGTCTGTTTTCTAGTTTGGAAACAGAAAACAGGGGAGACTACACAGAAGTTTGGAACTAGCAGGGTCCTCAAGCTAGGTGCTTGATGAGCATTGTGCATTTCTGAACTTTATACATTTCTTCTAAGTCCACAAATGCTTCTATTAGAGGCATGAACCAGGAGTCAGGTTATTTTTTGGGGATAATGTTAACACTACTTCTGAAATAATTCTTATTCCTATACATATGTATATTTGTATATGTCTACATTTGTTAGCCCCAATCTTAGAAATAACTACCCTTAATTGGTTGTAGAAATTTAGCTACACACTTGGGGAACAGCAAGAAGGTAGACCTTAGAAGGAACATTTAATGCCAAGATTATTTGTCTTGAAAACAGGTAACTCATAGGTCAAATAATAATGTTAGGTTATTTTCCCAATGTTCAGCATTATTTCTATCCCTTTATGTTAAAGGGTATAATTTTCATAACTAAAATTCTACAGAGATCTCCTAGAGACTAATAGAAGTACCTTACCACATGAAAGAATTTTAATTAACTAATGTATAAATTCATGTATATTGAGCTGAAATGATCTTCAGTCTCTTGTGAAAGAAGATTGACCATAAATAAATGAATCAATTTATTACAAAGCTAATTATTTTATATGACATGGATTCTAGTAATGCAAATTTTAATTTCTTTGAGTCTTAGAGTGTTGTTTGTAAAATAGGAATGTCTGTCTTTTAAAAATATTTCTAGTTTAACCTAAATTTTCTATTTGGAGAGAGGAAAAATTATTAGCTATCTGTCTAGATTTAACATGAAATTCAAACCCATATCATACAACATTTTTCCTAAAATTATTTGTTTCAAGGTTATGCATTTAGTCATAGCACAGGTGGATTCCAGGCAAGTGCTAAAAGCCAATTTTCTTTGAATTGCAAGATATATTGATTTTAGTTATTCATATAATTGCTATCATCCTACACTTATTTTAATAGCCCTGATTTTTTTAGAGTGGCTGTTAATGGAATACATGATTAATAGCTATTAATGAGGAACAGACATAAATACTGTGCAAGAAACTATTACAGTGACTTGAAGCATAGAAAAATAGGGGCATCCGAGGTTTCATTGGAAGGACATTTTATGTATTTGTTTGCAGATGTTTTCTGTGTTATCTAACATATAAATGAGTGCAGCTAATGAGAATGTAAATGCATCATGACACAATATTCTCCTTGATCACCGGATTGCTCCATAAACATCTAGTGAAATGGAAAAGGTACCCTTTACCTACATGGGACAAACAAATCAAAAGAGCGAAAAAGTAATAGACCTTGGTACACCCCGAAAAACCTAAGAGAGAGGCATCTGGAATAGAGTTGGGGAAAGCCCTGCAATTTAAATAAAAAAGCAGCTCAAAATCCAGTTTCTGCTATTTACTTCCTTGTGACTTAAAGTCCTTATGGTTCCTGACTTAGCTTCATCTTCTGTAAAATAATGAGACTTAACTTCCAAGGGGTTTTGTAGGATTACATATACATAAAATAACTTATCTTTTGTATTTTGTCTCTTACATTTTGTTTAATGTGACCTAGAAATTAGCAAAAGTAATAATTGGACATATAGCACTATATTTAATAACGTAGATCTGATTAAAAGATCTGATTCTTTTGAGAATCTGAAGGCAGAGTTGACAGGCCAAACTAAACCAACCCTTTTGATTAAGTCATGCAGACAACTAGTTAGGTGATTTATGGATTTAAACCTCCCTCCTAAATTCTGGAACCTCGTTTCTGTTTGAGTATTGCTCCTCAACTCCTAGTTACAGAGGACTGACCAATTACTTCCCATGACACTATGCAAGTACCGTCTGTCATCACTTTATATTTAGATAAACAGTTGTCAGATTTTTTGGTCTCACATTATTGAGAATCCAAGGAGCTCTTGTTTATGTGGGTTACCATGTTAGAAACTAAAACTGATAAACTTTAAAAAGTTTTAATTCACTTAAAATAACAAGAATAAACCCATGGAATGCAAACAAATATATTTCTAGGGAAAAAAAAAGTCTTTAAATTGCAAAACAAGAAAAATATTTAGTGAAAAGGAAAGAGTAGCTTTGTTTTATATTTTCAATTCCTTTTAATATCTGGTTTAGAAGATGGCTGGATTCACATATATGTTTTCTTGGTTGAAGTCTATAAAGAAACTATGGCCTTACATAGCTAAGATAGATAAGTAGTTGGAAAAGACAAAAGAGTATTAAAATGTCCTTTTCAAATAATTGTGGGTATTTTTTTTTGATACTAAATCCAACCTTGGCAAGTGTTAAAGGCTAGTTGGAAGTTTTTTGGACTCTGTAACATTAAAATCCACCAGTCTATCTCCACTTATTTATCTGACAATCATGCATGATTTCATAATATCAAGCATTTATCATTTAGAAAGTATTCATTCACTGACTTATGTCAAATTTCCAAATACCAAAACATTGCATTATATAATATGAAATATATCATATTTGTTAATATCACCACTGATATTAGGAAATGTCTGTAAATATTGGAAAGCTGTCAAAGCCACAATGATGGACAAAAGTTTTCCAAAACTTTTACTGCTTCATCAGTGACAGTTTAAAAGTGAAACTGGATTTTAAAATTTTCTGAAAATGAGAGCCACTGAATGGACACTTGGAATAGACTGTGCAAAGCATGGGACTGTATAACACAGGGAATCCAGGGGTGGAAGATGGACTGTGGTTAGCATAATAAATATGAGAACATTGTCTCGTGAACTACAACAAATGTAAAATACTAATACAGGGTATTAGTAATCGGGTGGGTTGGAGGAAAAATACACCACATGTAAGATATGAGCTATAGTTAGTTTTAACATGTTGACAATGCTCTTTCATAGTTTGTAACAAATGTTTCACAACAATGCAAGGTGTTGGTGGCGGGGTGATGTATGGGAGTCCTGTGTGATGATATGCACGTTTGTTTTGCAAGTTCACAACTTTTACTATGCACTTATTTTTTACGTATGTTCACTTATGAATGATATACGTCAATAAAATTTTACAAAAAAATAAAAAATTTCTGTGACTGTGTGGTGGCGACGAACACGATGATGACTAGAAGAGTTTGGTGCCACTGCCTTGATTTGTGCAAAGAAAGTCCTTGTAATTTTACCCACTCTTCCTTTTGCACCATCGGTTCAAACAGCAACACAGTGAAAATGCCTAATAACGCTTTAGGATTATTATGGAGATAGTTGGGACCTTGTGGATCCCTTGAAAGATTCTTAGAAGTCACCAAGGGTCATGAATCACACTTTCAGAATCCCTGATTTAGACCATCATAACATTTCCTAGCTTGTTGGCTTTCAACTCTTAACAATCCATTGCCATAAACATCTTCCTAAGGATCGCTCCCTGAGCAAATCACTCCTTTATTCCATAAACTTCAAATAAACTTATTAATGGGCATTCTTGCCTCCAAGCTACTCCGTGCTTCCCTTCCCTTGATTCATTCTCCCATTTTCCCCCTTCCTGGACTTCCACGATTCACAGATCACAGAAAAGAGGGGGTGGTGACACTGATTCTGCTTTCAAACCATTACACATCAATCTTGGTACAAAAGACATCTCTTACTTTGGCACTAATACCATCAGACTTTCCATTTTCATTTAAAAACTGACACTGTATTCATGTTTGCTCTCTAACCCAAGCCCTGCCCTCTATCTTCCCTCTAGTTTCACATGACCTCATTTACTTTTTGACACTCTAAAATCTGGCCTTCAATCCTAAGGACATTAGAAACGCTGATAATGCTAAACCTAGTGTCATTTT
>JAQZBX010104194.1:0-10977 GCA_029593785.1 Cabassous unicinctus | reverse complement strand
CCAGTCACTTTCCTTTGGGCAGGTTTGACTCCCAGGGAAGCAGGACTCAACAGGTTGTGTGAGCATAACCTCTTCCCCTCTCCTGGTCACTTTGAGTTCCCTTTTGAAATTCAAAGGGGATGCTGGTGACTGAATTCACCACAGAGAAATGACTCTCAACTCTCTTCTAGACCATCCCCTCCTCCCAGGGGACCCTAAATAGGCACTTGGAAGCTTATTAAGCACTTCCAACTGCCTGCCTCCATTAGAGGAGTTGAAATTTTGATAGCTTTCAGCACAGGACTAGTCAATTGCCTGACTCTGCCCTCTCACAAGCCAAGTTTCTCTATCCCAGGGCAGTTGGGTAAATCAGGCTTCCTCAGCAGATTCACCTCTCCCCTCTTCCTGGTGCACCTCGAGCCAGCTAGTATGCTCCCCAAAGCTCAGTGGGGGTCCATGCAACCAAACCCAGAGAAAGGAAACCCCTCTCTACCCTTTGCCAGAACCCTCCCACTCTTGAAGGATGCTCCCTCCCACTGGGTGGCCGGCCTGAGTCAGGGCTAGCGTGGCTTTTTACCTCGAGGCTTAGACGTCCACAGTCTCCAGCCACAGGGCTATAAACTCATGGTTTTATCTTGAGCAATTTATCTCTTTGTCCAGCTCCCTCCAGATTAATACCCTAAAGGCTCCCACTCTGTGGGCTCCCAGAACAGCTCACTCAGGCAGAATCTTGTCCCTACTCATCTGTTTTTTGCAAGAGAGACGGTGAGTGCCCACTTAAACCAATGCCAGCTTGCCGCCTGTCTGCCCAGTGTACTTTTGATTTCTTGGATTGCTCCATTCATCACCATCATATCCATTATCTTTTTATGTATGTTCATAATTTCTTCAGTATGTTCTCCCAGTGTCTTCTTATATCCTTAATCTATTCCTTCATTTCATTAATTTGGTTCCTGATATCTGTTTCAACAGCTTTGTTTAGCTGTTCCGTGTTCTGCATCTCTTCCTGGATTTTAGTTTGTTCATTGGACTGGGCCATGTCTTCCTGTTCCTTTGTATGGTTTGTAATTTTTTGTTGATGTCTGGTCATCTTTTTATCTTGATACGTTTGTTCAGTTGATTTGCTTCTCTCTGTACGCTAAGCTTTTATTTAATTGCTGTTTTTCTGTGTGTGTTAAGTTTTCTCTTTGACACTTTGTTCTTCTTGTTCTATTTCATTGCTATTGCCTGTGTTCCAATTACTTGTTTTTGGCTTCTCCATGTCTCTGACCTCACTCTTCTGGGAGTCAGTAAGAAGTGTCCCTGCTTGCTGTGCCTCAGAGCAGGTCCCTGTGGAAAGCTCTGGCTTCTTCTTTGTTGTTTTAATGAGAGCTAAATCTAATATGCCTAACCCATCAGCCATGTTTCCGCACATTCTCACATTTTAAATTTTTAATAACCTTTATTTTTGAACAGTCTTATTCTACAGAAAAATTGTGAACCTATTCCAGAGAGTGTCCCACATTATGAGCATTTCCCACCCAGTATACCCCATTATATTTGGTGGATATATCAATTTTTTAAAATACAAAAATGCCAGTAAAAATCTTTATTCATAATTAGGTCTCCTGTTCCCACTGGGGTTCTATGCACATCTATGCAGACTCTTCTTATGCTTAAACTAATTTTTTAAATATACTTTTTATTTTTTTAAAAGATACTTAGTTTACACAAATATTATGTAAAAAATATAGGGGAATCCCATATGCCCCGCTCCCAACCCCTCCCACATTTTCCCACCTTAACAACATTCTCCAGTAGTATGGTGCATTTGTTACAATTGATGAACACATTTTGAAGCATTGCCACTAAATGTGGATTACAGTTTACATGGAAGTTTGCACTCTCTTCTGCACAATTTTGTAAGTTATGGCAAGATATGTAATGGTTTGTATCTGTCTTTGTAGTGTCATTCAGGACAATTCCCAAGTGCTGAAAATGCCCCCATATTTCACCTGTTTTTCCCTGCCCTTAGACCATCCAGTGGCCACTGCCTCCACATCAATGATATAATTTCTTCCATTGTGAGAATCATAATAAGTCTATAGTACAATACCAGTAAGTATACTTCAATCCATAATTAATTTAACAGTACTAAGGATTCTGGGATGGTGATACACACTCCACCTCTAATTGAGAGGAGGCTTCCATTCCATGGGGCAGATGGATGGGACTCTCTTGCTTGCACTTGTAAACGCTCTTGGTTTCTTAGGATTGTCATTGCCCATCATCATCTCCTTGTTAGTTGTCCAGTGAATCCAATGAACTGAGAGTAGGTTTTGCAACTTTGCTGAAATTCATGGCTTAACTGGTACATAGATGGACAAAAGATTTAAGTCTCTGGGACATATATTTATCAAGTATAGTGCTAATTATGGGTTCAAATAAAAAAAGTAGTAGAGCCATGTGTAGAGAACCCATAAATGAGTCTCACTCTGTTACACTGAGGAGCATAAATTCCAAAGTAAGGTCTGCTGAAAGAGGGCCAAATTCCTGAGCTGTCTGCCCTGTTTATAGATTCTGGATATCTCTAGAACCCTCAGGAGTCCCGCTGTTTGAAGCCCTGTATACTGTGACACTCAATGGGATCCTGCTGAGACTTGCATAAGCATAACCTCTGGAATGACCTCCTGACTCAATTTGATATCTCTTAGCCAGAAAAACTGATTGGTATTTACCGTTTCCCCCTTTTAGTCAAGGTCTTTTTCCAGATTCATTGCTAGTTAGTGCTTGGTAATAACTCTTTCTCAGTGTCAGGGAGGCTCCTTCCTGGGAGTAGTGTCCCATTCCAGGGGGAAGGTAGAGTGTTTATATGCTGAGTTTGGCTTAGAAAGGCCACATCTGGACAACAAGGAGGCCTTCAGGAGGTAACTCTTAGGCAGTATACAATACTAGGCTAAGTTTCAATATCACATGAACAGGTTCAAAAGAACAATCATCAATTACAAGGGCCTGGCATAATGGTCTGTCTTCCCTCACTAGACATTGCCCTTGTACTTGGGGGATTATTGCTGTCCTATTAGAGAATGTAGCAGAACTCCCTCGGATGGGAATTCAATATTCTTTAGGTTATCATGTGAATCTCTACCCACTGAGACAATGTCACATGAATAATTGAATATATTCATGTCTTAGAGGCATGCCCCAGGTGAACCCCTTCCCATGTGACCCCACATCACTGACACCCACACCAGTGATCCTCCCCCACCACTGCTGTTACCCTTCTGTGATCCAAAACCTGTCCAAAAATGAAGCAAAAAAATTAATGTTTAAATTAGTAAGAAAATGAAATAATAATTAAAAAAATAAAATATAAAATTCAAAATAATTTTAAAAATTGAAATAATATAAAATTTGTTTAGACATTGTGCTTTTCATCAGTGTAAGATTTGTTGTCTTGTATGTAAGTGACAATTACTTCCTTCTATTCCCCCTGTCTTATTTTTTCCATTTTATATTCAAAGAAATTTTATGTTACATAAAAGTCACACAGAAAATACAGGGCATTCCCATATACACCATGAAAGAGACCTTGGCTGAATGGGGGAAATATTAAATACAAATAAGATTTTCTGGCTAAGAGATTTCAATATGAGTCAGCAGGTCCTTCCAAAGGTTACGCTTATGCACATCTCAGCAGGATTTCTTGGACTGCCACAGTAATCAGTGTCTCAGTCAGTGGTTTCCTGAGGGCTCTATACACCCAGACACTGTAAGCAGTGCAGACAAGCCCAGGAATTCAGCACCCTGTCAGTATGCCTTATTCTGGAATTTAAGCTCCTCAGTGTAATAGACTTTGACTGATTTAAAGTTTCCTTACACATGTCTATTCTACCCCTTTTATTTGGACCTATAATTAGCACTTGTTAAATATATATCCCAGAGGCTTAAATCTTTGGTCCATACCTGTGCCAGTTGAGCCCTGAATCTCAGCAGAGATGCAACACCTATTCTCCAGTACATTTGACTCACTCAGTGCAACTAACAAGAAGATGATGATGGACAATGCCCATCCCAAGGAGCAGAGAGTATCTGCAACTGCAAGCAAGATAGTTCCATCCATCTGCCCCATGGGACCTAAGCCCCCTTTCAATATGAAACAGAGTGTGCATCACCCCCGCCCAAATCCTCAAGATTGCACAATGAGCAACAGACTAAGTAGTCTTATTAATATTCTATTATAGACTTATTATTCCAGCAATGGAAGAACTTTTATTATTGATATATAAAGGCAAAGGCGATCAGAATATCTAAGGGGAGGGACAGGGAAGAAAATTTGTAATATGGGGGCATTTTGGGGGCATTGTAGTTGTCCTCCATGACATTGCAATGACAGATACAGGCCATTATATAGTTTGTCATAACATACAAAATTGTGTGGGATAGAGTAAACTTTAATATAACTATAGTCCATGTTTAGTAGCAATGTTTCAATATGTGTTCATCAATTTTAACAAATGTCCTGTAGTAATGAAAGATGATGTTCATGTGGGAATGTGTGGGAGGGGGAGGAAGTGGTGCATATGAGAATCCCCTATGTTTTTTATTTTAATAATATATCACTTGTGATAGATCACTTGTGATTTTTTTAAAACATTTATTCAGGTGTTCAAAGAATTCAGTGACATGGCCACAACAAAACACCTTCAATTCAAGTGTCCTTATTCACATGTAAAGTTTTTCAATGGTTATATCCAGGAAAACAAATGAAAAAACAGCTGTTTCATTCTAACAAATATATATGGGTTGATGCAAGGAAGAGAAAAGCTTCAATCAACGTAAGAGGAGAATTCCCAACAGAATTTTTTGTTTAACAATTACCAAAATTGTGATATATTTATACTGGTTTGATCAATCATCTATTTAATAATCATAATAACTCATTCCAAAAGACAATGCTTAACACCATGATCACGATCCAAGTTTTAAACATGTTTAAATTTTAATGTTTGTATACATTTTTCTTGCGGGGAAGTTGGATGATAAACCAAAGATGTTCAAGCATAAAATCTACTACACTAGAAAAAACTGCTGTAGAGGAAATCAAATGGAAATATGAGTTCAAGGAGGAAAAAAGAACAATGTCAAATTTTGACTGTTAAATAAAAACTAGTCTGTGTATTTCTTTCAAAAGAAATCAAATCACTATGGTAGTTAGATTCCATTACACACATTTAAATGAGTGATGGAGCAGGTTTATTTTAAAATGTCAACATTTGCATTTTACCAGAAATCCTCTTTTCCAAGCTGGCTGCTTGCCTGCCTTCATCTATCTGCCCTAGGCTTTTCTCCTAAGGCACTGAAGCCTTTGAAACGTGACCCAGGAGAACAGATTCAGACCTTGTCCAAGGTGGACAGAAGAGGATTCAGTGGGAATTTTAGTTAGGACCCTGCTAAGCCAAAAACCACTTCATCCACCCAGTCCAGTTTCTACGCATTAGCCAGATCTCTCTCCAGCAATGCACCCATTTATCCAGGCCTATGTCCTCCGCAGCCCCCTCCCACCCAGTCAATCTGACTTATTCAAGTAAAACCATGCCCCCCCCTCCAATAAAGCAACAACAAACATTTAAAACAAAACAAATTCAAAGGCTTTTATTTCGTTTATATTTGGGACCCGGGTGAAAATTTCCCCATATTTTGAAAATTTCATAAGGAAAATGAACACCAGGAATGCCAAACGCCTGCATTTGGGAAGCTGGGGAAGGAAGAGAAGCTGGCGGTCTGGCTGCCCCCTTTATTGGTGGATGCGAGGGATCTGGAAAGCGGAGCTGAGCACTGCTCAGCAAAGTGCTTCACACCAGCCCACAGATAGGTACATCAATCCCGTTTTCAGATGAGCAAACTGAGGGTCGCAAAGCTCCCCCAGGTCACAACTATGGGTGGCACAGGCTGGACTAAAGACAAACCCCAAGTTCTAAAGTCCAGTGACAATGGACTCGAATTTGAGTTTGAATCCACAATTTCCACGTCTTTCTGGCTGTGAGCCTTTCTCAGTGGTAAAATAGGGATAACACTTTCCCTGTCGGGCTGCTGTAAACCCAGGAGCCTTCGATGCAAGGCGTTCGACCCACGGTCTGCTACACAGAACGTGCTCAATAAACTGTAATCAAGGCTTTGGTGGGCCTCGAGTGATGGTTCCATGTACCCAGAGCCCCCATCCCGCGGCCTGGGAGAAAGACTCGTCCCGGGTGCAGCAGGGGAACACAGTGCCGCAGCGCAGACAGGCAGCTGAGCCCGCCTCGGGCTGGCCCGCTCCCTCCCCTAGGCTTCCTATGTAAGATTTATGTAATCTAAAGCTTCTTTAAAAATAGAAATTTGACTGTAGGTAACAATAATATTGTAATATGTTCATCAATTGTAACAAAGGTATCATAACATTGCTAATGGTCATTAATAGGGGGTTATATGTGGTAGAGTATTTTTCCTTTTGGAGTAATAAAAATATCCTAAAATTCATTGTGGTGATGAATGCAAGACTATATGATTAAACTGACAGCCACGGTCTGTACAATATAGAAGGAGTTATGGTGTGTGAGTAAATAAACCTGTTTAAAAAAATATGTCAGTGCTACTCAAAGTGATCTATAGGTTCAATATAATCCCTATCAAAATCTCCAGGAACCTAAGGGAAGAAATAGAAAATCCAACCAGCATTCATAAGGAATTGAAATTCACCAGGACTGCAGTACCCCCTCACAGTGTTATATTCATTTACATCTTGCTTGTTTGCACTGTGAATGGTTTGCAAGGAAACACAGTACCTTATACTCCTCTCCATCCCCAGGAAGTAGTTTAGGGTTTACCATACAGTATTGCTGAGTAAATATTTGTTAATGACAGAGAAAACAAATGGTTGTGTGAGTGGAACAGATATTCCTAACTACAAGGGAGAAAGGAGAAGCAGTGATACAACAGGAAATCCACTTGAGAGAAGGCGGCTCCATTTATGAGAGCCAACTCCAGAGGAGACAGATTGGGCACATAACATATTTTAGTGTATCCAGAATCTTTCTCCAGAATCCTCAACAGGGAAATCATTATGGGAAACCTGGCAATACTAGAGCCCCCAGCTAAAGAGGAGTAACCTCCTCTTGGGATGTAAGTGTCTAGAGGGATAAGAGATGGTAAAGGAGCTCCAAAGCTGTCTCAAGGGACAAAACTGGCACAAGTTTGTATTGTGCATTCCTTTCTTACCTCCAGAGAAGTAAGTATCTCAGGGAGTATTGAGACAAGAGAATACTTCATTAATGCAGCTCATGAGAATGGAATCCCTAATGGCTCAGAAACTCTGAAAGCTTCCCCTTCACTATATCAAGTCTACTTTGCTAATCTCTGGTGAAGAGAAAACATAATTTTGTTTTCTAGAGACCACGTGAGTGGTTCCATCTCCCTTTTCTTCCTGGGATCAGAAGTTTCAACTTCATCCATCATTCTAGGAAGAATCTGCATTGGTCAACTTGGAATCTGCCTTGATAATTTCAAGGTGAATTACAGAATCTTCACAGGTGCTGGGGAAATGTATTTCCGCTCCATGGATTCCTTTTATTGGTAGTAGCTTGAAGGGCATCAACAGGTTATGACCACAGAGAAAGCTTAAAATACAAAGCCCTGCCTTCGTAAAAAGCCTGAGAGGAAATAGATAGCAGATACACTAAAATGTGTTTTTTTTTCAGTCTTTCTCCTCTGGCCCCTCAGTCTTGGGTCTTCCCTCTCTCAGCAGTATTTTTCCTTGTTTCACTCGTTCTTTCTCTACAATTGTTGAAAGTATCTGTTTAACCATATTCATTCATTTTTTCTTTTAGTCATTCAACAAATGTTTAGTCATCAATTGCTTCATGATGAGCTCTAAATATAATTTTGGGAATAAAGAAATGAGTAAGACTTTGCTTCTCATAATAAGAAGATTACATCCAAATGGGGTTATAGACATAGAAATGAGTATATCCAATATCCTGAGATAGCTCTGAAATCTTGTTGAAACAGATCAGAAAGAATGGACTCCTTCTGTGGCGGTTAGTGAAGGCTTCACAAGGGAGCTTTAAACAGTACTGAGCCTTGAAGGAGGAATTGGAGTAACTTCAGGAGGAGAAAGGTTTAGAAGCACCCCAAGAAGAGTCTACAGAGACTCAAATGTGGTGAGGTTTTAAAAATAGTTATTAATATCTGATGAAAAATGAGGGGCAGACAATTGAAAGGGGAACATGAGCCTGGCCAGGCTGGCAGCAGCCATATAAGAAAGATCCTTGTGTTTTGCCCTCAAGAGGGGTATTTATGTTTGGAGTTATTGGAGAGTCAGTGCAGGCTTATAGGAGGGGATGCTCATGAAAAGTCTTGCCCAGAGGAAAGCTCACTCTGGGTCAATGTGAGTATTGCTGTTGATGATGAAGGATGGAAATAGCACAATGGATGTGGGGAAGGTGTGGGAGTGAATCTGTGTGTGGTTGAAGCATAATGTATGACATTGACTATTAATACTGAGTACAATGTCAGACAATTTTTAGTCATTATTTAATTATTTCAATTACTCTATAAAATCAGTTTTAATATTCTGATTCAAAGGATGAAGGATGTGAGACTTACAGCAAGGTGATATTCTTATACAAGGCATGTAATTGTGTCTGGATTGAATCTTGGAGTTCCATGTCCTTAGGATATTGCATTTCATTAATAATTTAAAATCTTAATAAACTTAATATATTAGAAGAGGATTAGATTTACAGAAATATTGCAAGAATTTTAGGGATAGTTTCTAAGAACCGGCCATCCCTTTTCCCCTGCTCTTAACATCTGACATTCAAAATAGCACCGCACATTTATTTGTCATAAACTCCTAAACCTTTTGTGACGCTGACAGCTTCTCAGACTCTCCTTGTCTTTGAGAACCTAGATAGTTTTGAGGAATGGTGATCAGGTGTATTGTAAAGTATCCCTCAGTCAGAATTTTCTCATGTTCTTCTCTTAATTATGGGATTTTGGAGAAAGACACCACAGACAAGATGTCATTTCATCACATCGTATCCAGGGTGCATCCTATCAAGGTGACTTTTCATTGTTCATGTTTATCTTGATCAACAATGTTTTGAGGTCCCTCAGATTAAAGTTCCTCATTTCTCTGCCTTTCCTCAGATCACCTTTGGAAAGAGTCATGAGGAGGTCTTCAGGAGTGAGATTTATGCTCCATGGGCTTGAGACAGCAATAGCCACATAAATTATTGAATTCTTCTGCATGAGAGATTTGTCTCTATTTATTTACTTAATCATAAATTGTTTTGTATCAGGATGGATTCATGACATTTCTTTCATACTTTGGGTTTTGATGGAATACTACTTTGCTTGTTCAATTTGTTCCACTTTTGGCCATGGGAGCTCTTTCAGCTGCACTCTCTATCTCTTTACTATGACCCTATCATTGAGGGGTTTATTTTAGTACCTATTTGCTCTTTGGTACTACAAGGTGTGCCAAGTGCTTCTTGCATATTTCTGTCCCAGAGTCAGAATTTCTCCAAGAAGACACTTATGGAGAATGGTGTTAACTTCTAAGGTCTGAGCACTATTTTTTATCCTTGCTACTGAGGGCTCTAGGCCCTCTCTGCAGAGAGTATAAGGTAATACATGTGTGTCTACTAAGCTTGTACATATGCATGTCTAGAAATATGTCTGCATACAACCCTCTGCGTTTATATTCACGTAAACATGAGTTCATACTCTTGTGTCTAACTCTAAGCCATTATCACACAGAACATTCTAACCTCCTCCCCTTGCTTATCTGTAAGCTCTCACTTCACAGTGAGAAATGTATTCCCTCACCTGCCATCTGTCTATGAATTTCTTGATTCCAGTGTACATGTATAGAATTATTAGAATTGTTAATCCATACATGGTGGACTGCTACTTTACTAGAGTATTATACTTATGCACAGTTTCTTTTGACTTCATTTTATAGGCTCCATTCACAGCCTATATTACTTTTTCAGCACCTTTGCCCTCAACCCCTCTTGTTTGTGCACATTATACATTTTTATATTGTTGGATAGATTTGCAACATTTTCATTCTAGGTGGAATTCTCTTGACCTTGTAAATGATTTTTTACTTGCATACATAAAGTACCCTCTTTGTGTTGTCAAGTTCAGTGGGTTTTAACAAATGCATGATGTCATGTGTCTACAATTACACAATATACAGAATAGACGCATTGCTCTAAAAATTCCCTGTGCTTCACCTAGTCACCTTCTCTCTCCTCAATCCTCTGGCTACTTCTGAGCATCCTATTGTCACATTGTTTAGCCTTACCCAGAAGGTCATATAATTGATTTCAACTTATGTTGCATTTTAAAACTGGGTTCTTGTAATTAGCAATAATCACTTAAGCCTTATCCAAATATTTTTTGACTGGATGGAACATTTCTTTTCATCTCAGCAATGTTCCATTGTATAGAAACAGCCGAGTGAGTTCACCTAGCAACCTATTGAACAACATCTTCTTTGCATTGATATTTGGAGATGACAAAAACAGCTCCTGTAAACATTCGCATGTGGGTTTTGTGCAGACTCAAGTTTTCATATCAGTCACATATATACCTAAAAGCAGAATTGCTGGATTGTATGGTAAGACTAGGTTTAGTTTTACTAGAAACTGCTAAACTGCCTTCTGGCTGAACCATTTTGTGTTCTCAAAGCAATGAAAAAGAGACGTACTATTGCACATACTCAACATAAATTTTATTTATTTATTTTAATATTTAACTTTTAGACCAGATTTAGATTTCATAAATTTTACATGACAATATAGGAGTTTCCCATATCCCCCCCTTTCCCCTCCCACTCATTCTGATATTAACAATGTCTTTCATTAGGATGGTACCTTTTTTAAAATAGATAAACACATATTGAAGGATTTCTTCTAACCATGGACTATAGTGTCCATTATAGTTAACAATCTGTCCCGTACAATTTTA
>JAQZBX010104193.1:0-10980 GCA_029593785.1 Cabassous unicinctus | reverse complement strand
GGAATCCAAGAAGCCTGAACCCTGGGCAAATGTCGGCAGCTGTCTTGCTCCAACATGTGACATTGGACTTTGGTGAGGGAAGAAACTTATGCTTTATGGCCTGGTATCTGTGGACTTCTACCCCAAATAAATACCCTTTATAAAGACCAACTCATTTTTGGTATTTCACATTAGCACTCCTTTGGCTGACTAATACACACCCTCATCAAGTATCTGGGTGTTGACCAAGCTCCAGCCCTCACCCTCCAAGAGTGCTGAGGTGATTGCCACACCTTATCCAATCTTTAGGTTAGAGTCTTAGCCCCCCTAGTACAGGGAGGTGCAGACAACATTCCCCCTAACCTTAGGCATACAGGTTCAACCCTCTCAGAGCAACGAGTTGACCACCTGGCCTTCCCTAATCCATGGGGGACAGGAGCACCCCTCTCAGACCTGTGGGGTGCAGCCCTTAACCGCCCTAATCTTTGAGGAATGTGCTCCACCCTCCCTGTATCCTGGGGCAGCAAAACTCTCCCTGAACATGAGGTGAGGACATCCACCCTCTTCAACTGCCAGGGCAAACTCACCCTCTCTGTATACATGGGTGGGGCTCCTCTCTTGGCCCAAGGAGATGTCTTAATTTCAGGTCTCTGCTTCCATGGTTTTCTTCTTAAAGCTGTTTCTCCTTCAATCTCGCCTTTCCATGTCCTTTTTTGTCCAAGCTGACAGTGGTTTTGTTCATACAGCACTCTCAAAAATGTTGTTGGTTTAGCATGTAAGAAGCAGCGGTCCAAGTCATCAGACAGTAAGACTTTCCACAAGTCTTTCTGAGATAACTGCATCTTCAATTCTGATTTACAAGTTCCAAGTTTAGTAAAGTCTTCAAATGGGGCATTTTCATCTGGGAATTTGATTTCCAGAAACTTGGAAGTTCCAGAATCAGTTTGTTTTCTTTGTGCCCAAAAGTTCAGTCCTTAGTGTATTTCGCTCATCTAGTATTTTGCTATAAGCTGCAAGGAGAAGCCAAGCCACATTCTCCGAGTTTACCTTGGAAAGTTCTTCAGCTAAATGCTCCAGTTCGCCATTTTCAAATTCTGTCTTCCATAAAACACCAGGAGTTAAACTTGCTAAGTTCTCTGCAATTTTAAAACATGGATCGCCGTTCCTCCAGTTTCCAATAATAGTTCCATCATTTATTTCTAAGGCATCATAGAAAGTCTCTTTAGCGTCCATATTACTATCAACAGTCTCTTCAAAGTGATCTAGGTCTTTTCCATCAAGCATTTCACAATTCCTCCAAAAAATACCCCTTACCCATTTATAAAACCATTCCAACGTTTTGGTAATTGCAAAAGCACTTCCCTACTCTTCGGTACCAAATTCTGTATTAGTCAGCCAAAGGGGTGCTAATGCAAAATACGAGATTGGTTGATCTTTATAGAGAGTATTTATTTGGGGTAGAAGTTTACAGTTACTGGGCCATAAAGCATAAGATTCTTCGCCCACCAAAGTCTGTTGCTACGTGTTGGAGCAAGACAGCTGCCAACGTTTGCCAGGGTTCAGGCTTCTTGGGTTCCTCTCTTCCCGGGGCTGCGTTTCTCTCAGCTCCTCTGGTTCCTCCACAAGGTCAGCTGTAGACTATGAGGCTCTCTAGGCTTTGCTTTGCTCCATAAGGCCAGCTGTGAACTCTCAGGTGAATGGCTCGTCTCTATCCCGGGGCGTTCTCTCCTTCCTTACCAGAGCTCCAACATCAAAACTTCTCCAACACTGTCCTTTGCCATGTCTTTTATCTTGGAGATAAAAATAGGGCTCAACGCCCTACTGACATGGCCCAGTTAATGCCCTAATCATAACTTAATCATGCCCAGATTAGCAGACCAGTTTAACAAACATAATCTAATATATATTTTTTTGGAATTCATAATTACATCATATTGCCCAACGGCTACAGTGTATAACCAAAATAATTGAAATCAGGTGTTCAAACAAAAACTTGTACATCAATGTTCATAGAAGCTCTATTCACAATAGCTAAAGGTGGAAGCAACTGTAGTGTCCATCAATGGATGAACAGATAAATAAAATGTGGTATATCCATACAATGGAGTATTACTTAGCTATAAAAAGGAATGAAGTATTGATACATCCCACAGCATAGATGAATCTTGAAAACATTATGCTAAGTGAAAGAAACTAGTCACAACTACAGCTGCAAGAGAAAATATCCTTGCACTTTCTGTCTAATTGTGGCAGTCAAGATTCACTGGGGGAATACAGAAAATAATAATAATAATAATAATAAAAAGAAACCAGTCACAAAATATTACATATTATAAGATTCCATTTATATGAAATGTTCAAAATAGGCAAGGCTATAGACAGAAAGGAGATTAGTGCTTGCTTAAGGCTGGTGGGGAGGTGTGATGGGTATGAGGGGGTGGTAGCTAAAAGGTATGAGATTTCTCTCTGTGGTGATGAAAGTCCTCTAAAATTAACTGTAGTGATGGCTGCACATACCTGTGAATATATTAAAAACCACTGAATGGGTGAATTGCATATGTGAATTTTATCTCAATATTGCTGTTTAAAATATATAATTGAGGGAAGTGGGTGTGGCTCAGTGGATAGAGCCCCCGTTTACCATATGGGAGGCCCGGGTTGGCGTCCTGAGGCCTCCTTGTGAGGGCACGCAGGCCTGAGCGGTGCGGTGGGCTGATGCAGCAACCTCACGGCAGGAAGCGGGTGTGGCGCAATGGATAGAGCCCCCGTTTACCATATGAGAGGCCCCGGGTTCGCTTCCCGGTGCCTCCTTGTGAGGGCAGGCCGGCTCGGGCGCTGCCGTGGGCTGATGCAGCAAGACCTCACAGCAAGGGGGAGATAAGCAGACGCAGAGAAGACACGCAGCGAATGGACACAGCAGCACAAGCAGCAAGGGGGGGATAAATAAATAAAATAAATAAATCTTTAAAAAAAATAAAATAAAATATATAATTGGGGGAGGAGCTATGGACTAGAGTGGACTCACTGGTATTCTGTTGTAGACATATTGTGATTCAAGCAATGGAAGAAATTACAACAGTGAGGTGGAGCCAGTGGCCACTGGACGCTTTCGGGGCAGGGAAGGGAAAAGCAATTGTAATACAGGGGCTTTTTCAGGACTTGGGAATTATCCTGAGTGACATTACAAGGACAGATATAGGCCATTTTACATCAGCATATAACATGCAGAACTGTGTGGGAGAGAGTGTGGTCTACAATGTGAACTATGGTCCATGCTTGGTGGCAAGGCCCCAGGATGTGTATATCCATTGCAGGTGATGTGCCACACTAATGAAAGATGTTTCTGTGGGATGTTGTGGGAGGTGTGGGAGGTGGGGAACATGGGAATCCTTGTAATTTTTGTGTAACATTTATGTAATCTAAGCATCTTTTAAAATATAAATAAATAAATAAATAAATAAATAAATAAATAAATAAATTTAAATATATATATACATATTGAAAAGAATAGATTATAAGTGTACAACTTAGTAACTCAGTATATTTTCACAAACTAAACATACTCATTTAACTGGTACCCAATGTAGAAACAGAATTTTCCCAGCACCTCAGATGTCCCCCACTTGATCCTTTTCAGTTACTACTACTCAGAGGATAATCTCTATCCTGAATACTAACATTGTAGAGTAGCTTTGGCCTGTTTTTTACTTTAATAAATGGAATTCTATAAAAAGTACTCTTTGTGCCTGGCTCTCTTCGCTAAGCATTATGAGCTGTTGTGTATAGTTGTAGATTCATCTTCATTGCTATATAGTATTCTGTATTAGTTCTCTATTGCTTTATAATAGATTTCCCCAAACTTTGGATCTTAAAACAGCAAACATTTATTATCTCAGAATAGTAAGAGATATTGACTACCAATAAAATTCTGCAAATGCAATTCTCAAAATCTTTTTAGGTCTTCTATGAATCTTACTGAGGTTCACTATATTAAGTGAAAGCCATACCTACAAATCTCATTGCAATAAGCCCTTCTCTACCTTGGGCATTTGCTACTGCTGAGGGACAACATTCTTCGTTAGAAGTCCTTGTAACACTTTATGTAATCTAAGTATTTTTTAGAAAAACTAAAAAATATATTAAAAAAAAAAAAAAGAAGTCATTGTTAGACTGAAGAGGTCTTTGTGGTACTGCCTTAGCTCTTTCTTTACAAAGGGTTTTATATTCACACCAATGGCTTCATTTTTAGACTACGTTTTTTTTGAGAGTCCCCTAGATACGATCTTTGCTTAGAAACCATTTATTAATGTAAGCCTTACTGGTCATTTGCAAGGCTAGGTATCTTCAATCCCAACAATCCCCAGCCCTTTTTCGTTTAACATTCCTTCCTTTAGTTTATCTCTTTCCTTTCGAATTTTACTACAAGCAACAAGAAGAAACCAGGTGGCACCTTCAACTCTCTGCTTGGAAATTTCTTCAGCTGGATCATTCAATTCATTAGATAGTTTCTCCTTTCCACACCCCCCTAATGTTTAGTGTTGCTAAATTCCAGCCATTACATAACAAGGATCTTCTTTCCTTTGATTTCCAATGAGATTTTCCTCACTTTCCCTCAACAACAGCATCCTTAAAGGCCATGTCTATTAAGTGGGCTTCAGCGTTCTTTGGTCTTTCACTAACACTCCTCAAATGCCTTCTAGCTTCTGCCCACTGCCTAGTTCCAACCCCATTCCTACATTTTTAGATTTTCCTAAATTTTCCAGCCACATTTCCAGATTTTGGCCAAACCCAAAGGCTAGAACCCACCCACAGGAACAAATTATAAATGCTGTTCTGTGCCTTGCTCCTCTGCCTTCACAATCTTGGATCTCATTCAATATCAGCAGATATAGATTAACCTAATATCCCATTGTCTGATAGAATCATATTTTTTTTAAATTTAAATTATTAATACTTAAATTTTAAATAATTACCATACAATTTTAAATGTTAATAGATTTGCCAAACTGCACTCCTAAGTTGTATCAATTTACACTAACGACAATGTGTGGAGTGGCTGTTTCCCCCAAATATTTGACAACATAGTGGTTTAGCAACTCTTTGATCTTCACTAAACTGTTAGTCAAAGTACACTTCACTGTTAAGTGAAATCGCATTCCTTTTATTATGACTGAGTCAAGTATGCTCTCATTTATTCAAAAGCCATTTTCACTTTTTCTGCCAACTACCTAATCATGATTTTTAACCATTTGGGAGTAGTTGATCATTTTTTTCCTTATCCACTCTTAAGGAAAGCAGACCTTTATCTGCCTTACATGTTGCAAACATTTTTTCTCAGTTTCTCATTTCTCTCTCATTTGTTTATAGTGTTTTTTTGCTCACGTTTTTTATATAAGCAAATTTATTAATATTTCTCTGCTTAGATATCTCTTCTCCACTCCAAGATTATAAAAAAAAAAATCCATGATTTCTTTTACTATTTTTATGGTTTAATTTTTAATACTTAAATGTTTTGTTGATCTGGAATTAATTCTGGAATAAGGAGATAGGATCCCACTGTTTTTTCCTGGCTGATTAGTCATTTCTTTGTATACAGTTCTTTCAATAATCCATCCCTCAACACCCCCCACACACATTCTCATTATGTTCTATATTTTCTATGATATCTTCCCCCGCCCCCACCCCCCACCCCCCCATTTTACCTTGCTACGTCTCTTATTAGAACCATAGACCCACAGGACTTTGAGTCTGGGCAGTGTCAGGAATCAGGCTATAGGGAGAGATGTCTTTAGAATCAAGGCTTGCAGGCAGAACTCCAGCCAATCGGGCCACTGTGGGAGGATTCCTCCTTCCTGCAAGTCTGCTCCTTAGGGACAGTTGGGGGAAACCAGGCCCTTGAATTACTGAGTTCTTATCCTGACTGTTTGTTAGATAATGGAGAGGGAAGGAGGCTTTTGGATCTGTCTCTGTTAGCTAGGCAGAATCTTTATTTTCCAGGGTCTAGACTGGTTTCCTTTATCTCACGCCAACAGGCCAAACCGTGAAGTTGAGTAGCAGGGCGTCTACGCCCCATGCCTTCCCACAGCCCAACTGTTGAGTACAGTCTCGGTGGAAGGTGTCTCTGAACGAGTAGGGAATAGGATGGCTGGGATTGGAAACAGGAGGTTGAGATGTCAGGGTTTGGGGGCGAAGGGCTGGGAGCGGGGTGGGGGAGGCGAGGACCCTCTCCCGGCGCCTGGTCCGCGCCTCGGCACTTTCCTCGGTGTCCACCAGGAGGAGCCGGGACGCTCGTATCTCCGGAGCCTAGCCGGAGCCTCCGCCGCACCCAGCCTGGGTGTCTAGCAGCGCGGCCCCGCGGTATGAAGATCCGGGCGGGCGGCCTGAGCCCTCCTAGTCCCGCAAATGGGGCAGCACGCCGGAAGCCCTGGCTTTGTTGCCGCGGCCCGGGCGCGGCGGGTTCTCAGCTCGGTTTTCCTCCACAGGCAACGCCCAGAACTACCACCGCGCCACGATCCACAAAGCCCCACGATCAGAAGGCGGGAGGGGTCGGACGCACTCCGGAGGCAAGAGGAGCCCCCACTCTAAGGCTCTTGCCCGGCTCCCACATCAGGCCGCCCCCAGCCCCATGAGGACCCTCTCAGGCCATGGCTGGGAGCTCGGCGCAGCCCGGACCGAAATCTTGGCGCGGCCTGAGAGCGTTAGACAGGTCAGTGCCCAGGCGGGACGAGGGGCCGAGCTGGAGGCGGGAGGCGGCGCGCTCGCGGGACCTCCCCTGGCCTCGGCACAGTTTCGCGGTTGCCTCGGCCGGGGGAACGCAATATCGCGGGCGTGATTCTGCGTTTTTCATGACAGGCAAGGTGTGGCGCCGCTCTCTGCAACCCACCCCGGCCCAGGTGACGTTCGGGCTGAGGAGTGGGGGTGCCGCGCGGTCCAGGGTGGGCGGCGGGCTGGGAGGTGTCGGCTGCGCTAATGAAGCAGCGCTTTTTCCCATACATGCGACAGCGGCGAAACCACTGCATCCAAATGTCAGGCCTCGGGTAGGAGTGGAAACCGAGATGCCGGAGAACACGAGAAGAAAGGAGGCCGGGAGACCCTGCGGCCCTGGGGAGTGAAGGGAGAGGGAGGGTACGCGGGGAGCGATTCGCTGTGCAAATGGCCATGTGTGGAGAGCGCTCTGGGGAGCCGGCCCCAGCCTCTGGAGCCGCCAGGGTCAGGGGTCCCAGCCCATGCTCTCCCTCCTCACCCTTTACCTCCAGGTTGCGTCTGGGCCGCAGGGCCCTCTGCGCGCTGGTCCTGCTGCTCGCTTGCGTCTCGCTGGGGCTCCTGTATGCGAGCACCCGGGACGCGCCGGGTCTCCGGGCTCCCCCTGCGCTGTGGGTGTCCTCGCAGGGCCCCTCCAGGCCCGAGCTGCCAAACCTTGCCCCCGAGCCCCGCTACGCACACATCCCAGTCCGGATCAAGGAGCAAGTGGTGAGGTGAGGTCCTACCTGGCGCCGTGGCAGCGCGGTGCTCGCTGGGGGCCGTGTAGGGGAGTTTTGTTTCCTTGGCTTCTGGACTCTGATGTCTGGGTTCTCCTGACTGGTTGTGTGGGGGTGATGTGGGAGGTGGAGAGGCTTGCCGAGGCTCAGGCTGGGGTAAAAGTCTCGCCTCCCTAAACCTGGCCATGGTAATGGGATGGGAGAGTGTCTGGGGAGGGGCCTGAAAGTCACCTTGATGTGATTCAGTCGTGAGAGATTACAGTTGGGGTCCTGAATGGTGAGTAAGCAGCTCCTGGAATTCTAAAATTGGCCCTATTCTATGCCTCTGGAAAATCCGGATTTAGGAGACAGGGCATCCCATCCATTGTCCTACTCCCAGGGACAATTTGAGAGACAATGCTTAAGGAGACAAATATTGGATAGGCAGGGTTGAGGGGCCAAGGTGTGGGGCACTGTGTAAAATTATCTTTTCTGAACAAATGGAGCTGTGTGGCTGAGCTCTGCTGGTCCCTCTTGGCCCTCTCCAGGCTGCTGGCTCAGAACAACTGCAGTTGTGAGTCCAGTGGGGGAGGGTTTCCCCTCCTCCAGAGGCAGGTCCAAGCCACTGACCTCACCAAAGCCTTTGACCCTGAAGAGCTGAGGGCTGCCTCTGCCATGAGAGAGCAGGAGTTCCAGGCCTTTCTTTCAAGGTACCAGTAAGAAGGAAGGGGGTGACTCTGCAGAGGGAGTCCTGGAGGGTTGGTACAGGAAGGAGAGCCCCTCTTCCCCTGACTCCCCCCTGTTCTCCTTCTCCTCCACTGCCAGGAGCCAGTCCCCTGCTGACCAGTTGCTCATAGCCCCTGCCAACTCCCCCCTACAATATCCCCTGCAGGGCGTGGAGGTGCAACCACTCAGGAGCATCTTGGTGCCAGGTGGGGAAGAGGGCCCTAGAGAATGACCTGGGTCAGAGTGGGGATGTCAGGACCCAAGTTGCGCAGGAAAGAGTGAGGGGAGGCAGGATACCTGATAAGAGGGAGCCTTACTTGGAAGTCAGAAGGGAGCTCATGAGGTAGGGGGTGGGACAGAAGGAACTCTAGGGTTGTCTCAGGAACTGCAGAAGACTGTGACTGGGGAGGTTTGGGGAGAAGAATCTATTCTTCGCTGACTGACCATAGGTTAGGTGAATGAGTAGGACAGGCCATAGACGAGATATGGTTTTGATGGGAAGGACTCAAAAGCCAGTCATTACAGGCTATGTTAACCAATGTAGCCTGCTGAGGCCTCAAAAATAGGAATAAGTGATAAGTCATGTGTTGTGTGTGGTGAAAGAGGAGACACAGAATGAGGAAGAACTCAGGGCTGTTTGTGATTTTGATCTTGCATCCTTCCTCCCAGGGCTGAGCCTGCAAGCAGCTGCTGGTCAGGAGATATACCAGGTGAGAAGAGAGAGGAGGCAGTCAGTATGCTGGGAGGGTGACAGGGCCAAGGGAGAGGTGGAGGAGCCAAGAAGCAAAAGGTGGAGCTGTGGCCTAACCCTGCACTCTCCAATCACCTCTCCCAGGTGAACCTGACTGCCTCCCTGGGCACCTGGGACGTTGCAGGGGAAGTGTCTGGAGTAACTCTCACTGGGGAGGGGAAGCCTGATCTCTCCCTAACCAGCCCAGGGCTGGACCAGCTCAACCGACAGCTGCAGCTGGTCACTTACAGCAGCCGAAGCTACCAAGCAAACACAGCGGACACAGGTGCAAGACCTGGGTGGAGGTAGGGGCAGGCTGGGTGGGCAGAAAGACTGGAGCAGACAAGAGGCAGAGGGTGTGGGAGGCATTCGGTCAATGGCAGAGCTGCCCTGCCACACAATGCATGTTTCATTTGGGCCAGCAGGGCTAGGGAGGGAGAGAAGGAGCCTTTGTTCATCTGGGGCCAGAGCAGGCCAGAGAGAAACCCGAGACCCAGTTGTGTCCCCCTTCCAGGCCAACCATGGAGGCCCCAGGAAGTGACCTGGCCCAAGAGTCAGAAGACTCCAGCCCACCACTTACTAAAGGGCAAAGGGCTTTACCTCCTTGAGCTCTTGATTCAATGTTAGCAAAAGGGCCATAACAGTCCTGCTTCTTTCCAAGGCTTGTTACCCCAAGACTGCTCCCACCTCTGGGCCTTTGCACTTGCTGTTCCCTCTGGTTGAAATCCTCTGCCCTCAGATTTTTGCATGGCTGATTCCATCTTGTCATGTCGATCTTAGCTCAAATGTGTCCTTTTCACTCTCACGTTCCTTGTCTTTGGTTCAATATTTTTTAGTATCTGACTTTTCTTATTTACTTAGCCTAGAACCAGACTGACTAGATTTCTACCCTTGCTTTGAAACTTAATTGTTATATAAACATGGGCACATTATTTAATTTTTTCGTGCCTTGAGTTCTTTTACTGTAGTGACAGTCTACTTAATAGAGCTATCATGGGGGCAAAATGAGTTATGCATGTAAGGACCTAAAAGTGCCTGGCATATAGTAAATGCTTAATAAAGGTTAGGTTTTTTTGTTTTGTTTTGTTTTTTTTACAATAGCGAATATTTAGCATGAGGAAAATCAGAAAAAACAGATTTGAAAAGGCTGATGAATCTCACTTTTACAAAATCCATAAAGAAACATAATACTTTTATGAAGTAACAATAAAGTTTAGCTTTTCAGGGAAACTTTTTTACTGTCTTCCTCCCACCCATTAGAATGTAAGCTCCATGAAGGGAAGGACTTGGTGTTCTGGTCCACCAAGGCCTAGGAAGGTGGGATACAGAGTAGGCACTTAAATATTGGCTGCCTGAATAGGGACTGTTGCCCCACCCTTAAGGATGCATCCCGTGTCCTTTCTCCCCAGTGCGATTCTCCACCGAGGGCCATGAGGCTGCCTTCACCTTCCGCATCAGACACCCCCCAAACCCTCGTCTGTACCCACCTGGGGCTCCACCTCCGGGAGGTGAGGTTGGTGGGGAGCAAGTGGAGAGGGGGCGGCTCTGAGAGGGGATGTCTTCGTGCTCCTCACTTCCGACCCTCCCTATCCGCACCCCACTTGGACCCTCACTCCCAGCCCAGTACAACATCAGCGCTCTGGTCACCATTGCCACCAAGACCTTCCTTCGTTACGACCGGCTACGGACGCTCATCGCCAGCATCCGCCGCTTCTACCCGACGGTCACGGTGGTCATCGCCGACGACAGCGAGAAGCCGGAGCGCGTTAGCGGCCCGCACATTGAGCACTATCTCATGCCCTTCGGCAAGGTGCGCAGTGAGCGAGGCTGGGTGGCGCAGAGGGCTCCGGGAGGGGTCGAGCCCTCAGTCTGCAGCCTCCAGGTTGGTGATTCGAGGACCACCTGCCTCAGAATCACTGGGCACCTGTTGAGCATGCGGATTCCTGGAGTGCAAGCTCCGTGGGAGCAGGAATCGTGTCTATCTCGTTCACTGCTGCATTCTTAGAACGATTCCTAGCACCTATGGGAGCCCAATAAATAGCTGATGAATAAATAAATGCATGAAGGAATAAATGAACGAATGCAGCC
>JAQZBX010104192.1:0-10977 GCA_029593785.1 Cabassous unicinctus | reverse complement strand
ATCAAGCTGCAAAAGTTTATTGAAGAGGCAGGGTATATATAATCTGAGGGAGGAGGGGTCATCTGATGTGGACGTTAGCAAGTTGCTAGGTCTTCACTAGGTTCTCAGCTTGGTGCGTGAGAACGCTACCTGTTTGTGAGTTCCCAGACAAACTTTCCTGGGAACTTAGACAATAACATCTGTGTGGGGAGTTCATTCTACTCTGCCTCCTCCCACTGATATCTGCAGTATGCAGTGTCCTTGGAGACATTTGCTCTCTACCAGCAAGCATGCTTTTTGGATGCTTAACCCTTTATGCTCTGACTCTCAGCATCTTCTCCAACACCAAACAACCCTAAAAAAGGCCACTAATTGTTTTGGAGCTTTAGCACACAATAAGACTAAAGTACAAAAAGGTATTTTGATAAAACAGATTTTTTACTTTGAATATTAACATAAGCGTTTATTTAATTATTTTTGGCTATTTGAATAGAGTTTTTTCAGGAATTTTTATTTGTTAATTTAATATTACTTTGGAGGTATGAAAATATAGACTAAACAAACAAACAAACAAACACAGAATTGTTAAGATACTACAATAGAAACATAAAGTTTACTAATTTGAATTATAATTTCTATTTCTTTGTTATGATTATTTCAAGTTTTCTATCATTTAACTTTTTTTTTTTTTCTGATTTTAAGATTTTTGACTTGGGCTGAAGGGGACTTACATAGCATTAATTTTAAAACTTTTAGTTTTTTTCTTCTACAACTTAAAGATTTGAATGTATGGGATTTTTTGCCCATTTTTCTTGCTGTTTACAAAACAAGTTTAATTGCAATATAGTGTTAAAACTCAATGACCCACATTTTTTCGTGTTTTTGTTATTATTTAATCTATACCTGGTTTAAGGTTAAAAAATTAATCTATTACCAAAAAATAATTTATGCTTCTGTAACCTAGATCCCCTAAATTTAGACCAATTTTTCAGGATCAATCCTAATGGTGGGCACTTGGTCCTCATGGGGGCACAAAGAAAGAGTGAAAGAGAGAAACAAAGGCACAAGAGGCAGTGGGCTTCCCCTTTAAGGGAGCAAGAGAGTGGTACTCAAATTTACAAAACCTCTCCCACTACCAACAAACCTTTGATACTTTAGCAAAGGTAAACCAAATGCTAACTTGCAATTAGCCCAAACTAAGTAGCAGGATTCCCCTTTAAGGGAATGAGGGAGTGGGACTCAAACCCAATAACCTTTATGAACTATAACTGAAGACTGGAATGGACATTCCTTGTTCATAAATTGGAAGACTAAATATTAAGATGTCAATTCCAGTTAGCCTAATTTACAGATTCAATGCAATACCAATAAATAACCCAACAGAGTTTTTTTCCAGAAATGGAAAAGCCAATTATCAAATTTATTTGGAAGTGTAAGGGGACCTGAATAGACAAAAATGTCTAAAAAAGGGAAACAAAATTGGAGCACTTTCACTTCCTGACTTTAAGGCATATTACTTAGCTACAGTGGTAAAGAACAGCATGGAAATGGCATAAAGACAGACAGATTGACTAATGGAACCAAATCTAGAATTCAGGCCCACACATCTACAGTCAAGTGATTTTTGACAAAGCTGTCAAGTCCTCCCAGCTGGGACAGAACAGACTATTCAACAAAAGGCCCTGGGAGAACTGGATGGCCATCTGTAAAAGAAAAAAAGAGAGGATACCTTCACACCTTATAAAAAATTAATTCAAAATGGATCAAGGACCTAAATATTAAAGCAAATGTAAAAATCCTAGCAGAAAATTTAGGAAAATATCTTTAAGATCTTTTGGCAGGTGGTAGTTTCTTAAGCCTTACACCAAAAGCACAAGTAAGAAAATAAAAAAATAAATAAATAAATGGGGCTTACTCAAAATTAACTACTTTTGCACCTCAAAGAGTCAATAGGCAGCTGATTCAATTGGAGAAAATATTTGGAAATCACATATTTGAAAAGGATTAATATCCATGATATATGAAGAGATCATCCAACTCAACAATAAATAGAGAAACTTCTCAATCAAAAAAATGGGCAAGGATTTCTGGGAAGATGGCATCAAAGTAGGTTAGCAAGCCTCAACTCTCTCAAAAACACAAAGGAGAAAGGGAAAAGGATATCTCAGGGAGCTGCTTTGGGAATTTGCAGATGAAGAGAATGCTGTGCATTATCCAGGAGGGAGAGGGACAGAAGGACAAAGAGACCAAATGAAAAATTTGAGTTACTCAGCCCTGTGGTTGGAAACCACACATATATCCCACCTTCAACATGAATAGCTTTGGTAAACCCTTGGCTCACTGCAGCCACCTGAGTAGGAAAGAACATTCTCCACCCTAGGAGGAAAAGGGGTACAGCAGAGGGCAAAGAGTGGCTTCTCTTTACTGAGTTTGGGCAGTTGATCCCCCTTTGAATCACAAAAAGGCCCCATCCAGCACTGAAGCAGCCCCAGGGAGAAAGAAAGAGTCATCTCATTGGGTAGGCAGTCACAGCCAACTGCCTTGGCAGAGAGAGGAGCTAGGTCAGTGAGTGGCTGGATGGAGACAGGTGCTTAACCATCTTGGAAGAGAAGGAAGCCAGGACATATAGGAAGCAAACTGTTAAAAACCCAACTCAACCTGAAAGAAATGGAATGGGGAGATCAGATAACCTTTCAGAAGCCTAAGTAACCTGTGGGGTGATTGTGGTTCTTTGGAGGAACCCCTGCTTCACATGTAATAGGTCCCTGGTTCAATTACCAGTACCTTCTTAGAGAAGGGATACAGTGAGTGGTCCACTGGGTTGTCAGGTACACAGCAGGCACCCTAAGACAGGAAAATTAGAGACTAATTTTTTTTGTTTTAGGTTTTTTGATTTGTTATTTTTTTATCATTTTATTTTTTTGTTATTTTATTCTTTATTTTATTCACTAAAACAGAGTAACTTATCTGTGGAGGGCAGACTACAGGGTGATTGATTGATGAACAATGGCAGCATGAGATGTTTCTTAAGGACTAAAAGGTGTTCTGCAGATGGAAATGAATAAAACAGGATAGAGAAGTTTGAAGGAGAATATAGAAAGGTATATTATTAACAAGAATTATTGAAAAAGATTAAAAGAGAAATAAAAACTATGACATATAAACCTAAAGAAAATATGGCTAATAGATGTAATGCCTTGACAGTAATAATATTGATTGTTAATGGATTAAACTCTCCATTCAAGAGACAAATTGGTAGAACAGATAAGTAACTATAACTCATTTTTATGCTGTCTACAAGAAAGTCATCTTAGATCAGGGACAAAATGAGGTTGCAAGTGAATGTTTGGAAAATGATTTTACATGCAAACAATAACCAAAAAAAGGGCAGGAGTAGCTGTACTAATATCAAAGAAAAAAGACTTTAAATGCAAACTATTGTAAGAGCAAGGGACACCTAATAGCAGTAAAAGTGGTAATCTATGAAGAAGATTTATAAACATTTATAAATTATAAACATTTATAAACCTAACCAGGGTGCCCTAAAATACCTGAGGCAAACATTGGAAAAACTAAGTGAAGGAATAGATGCCTCTAAATTTATAGGGGGAGACTTTAATACACCATTATCATTATTAGACAGAACATTTCAACAGAGAGTCAATAATGAAATAGAGGTATTAATAATAACTTAGAAAATCTGTACCTAATAGACATAGACAGAACTTGACATCAAAATATAGTGGGGTATACATTCTTATTGAGCACACATGTATGATTCTTCAAGCTATACCATATGCTAGGCCACAAACGAACCCTCAACCAATTCAGAAAGATTGAAATTACACAAAGTTAATTTCTCTGACCACAATGGAATGAAGATGGAAATCAATAAGATGCAGACAATTAGAATAGGCACAAATATATGGAAGTTAAAAAACATATTCTTAGACAATCAGTGGGTTAAGGAGGAAATTGAAAAATAAAGTAAATCAGTAAGTACTTTGAAAGGAATGAAAATGACAACACAACGTATTAAAATCTATGGGATTCAGCAAAAGGAGTGCTGAGAAGAAAATTTATACCCATAAATACCTATATTAAAAAAGAAGAAAAGTAGCAGATGTGGCTCAAACAGTCGAGCACCCATTTCCAACATGGGAGGTCCTGGGTTTTGTTCCTGGTTTCTCCAAAAGAAAAACCGATGAGCAGACAATGAGGAGACAACAAGTGAAAAAAAAGAAAAACAATGAGCAGACAAGGAGCAAAAACAAAGAACAGACAATGAGCAAACAACTAGCAGGCAACAAGCAAAACCAAGTGAGCAGGAAGCTGATGTGACTAAGCAGTTGAGAACATTTCTGCCACATAGAAGGTCCTGGTTTTGGTTCCCAGTGCCTCCTAAAGAGACAAAACAGAAACAGACAACAAGCAAAATCAATGAGCAGACACTGAGCAAAAATAATGAGCAAAGAACAAAAAAAACTGAAAAAGCATTGAATTGTAGACTTAAAATGAGTGAATTATAAGATTTGTGAACTTTACGTCAATAAAATTATTAGAAAAAAAAAGAGGAAAGAGTTAAAATCAAAGACTTAATGGCACACCTGGGGAACTAGAGTGAGAACCAAAAGCTCATCCCAAAGCGAGCAGATAGAAGGAAATAAAAAGACTTGAGCAGAGCTAAAAGAAATTGAGAAAAAAGAAAAAAATAATAGAAAAAAATTTTAAAAACCGAAACCTGACTCTTTGAGATTAATAAAATTCAAAACCTTTAGCTAGATTAACAAAGAAGACAATAGAGGAGATACAAATACACAAAATATAAAAAGGAAGGGGATATCACCACTGATCCCACAGAAATAGTTTCATAAAAGGATACTTTGAAAATTTGTATACCAACAAGATGGATAACATAGATGAAAAGGAAAATTTCTAGAAACATGCAAGCAGACTACTTTGATGAAAGAAGAAATTGATGAACTCAACAGACCAAACAAAAATAATAAAATTGAATTTCTCTTCAAAAACATTACAACTGAGAAGAACCCAGGAACAGATTGCCTCACAGGTGAATTCTACCATTCATTTCAGAAAGAACTATCACTAATCCTTGTTAAACTTTTACAAAAAATAGAAATGGAGAGAACTTTACCTAACTCATTCTATGATGCCACCATCACACTAATACCAAAGCCACATAAAGAAGCCACAATAAAAGAAAACTACAGACAAGTCTCTCTAATGAATTTGGATTTTAAAATCCTCAAAATAAATATTTGCCAAATGTTTTCAGCACATCAAACGAATTATACACAATGACCAAGTGGATTTCATCCCTGGTAATCAAGATTGTTGAACATAAGAAAATCAATCAATATAATGCAACACATTAACAGATGGAAAGAAAAATATATCACATGATTATCTCTATTAATGCAGAAAAAACATTTGACAAAATCCAGCATCCTTTCTCAATAGAAACACTTCAAATGATAGGAATAGAAGGAAACTTTGTCAACTTGATAAAAGATATATGTGAAAAACCCACAGCTAACATCAAATTCAATGATGAAATGTTAAAAGCTTTCGCTCTAAGATCTGGAACAAAACAAGGATGCCCACTGTCACACCCTTATTTAACATTGTGATAGAAGTACTTCCTTGAGCACTTAGGCAAGAAAAAGATATAAACACCATACAAATTGGGAAGGAAGAAGTAAAAATTTCATTATTTGCAGCTGATATGATTCTATACATAGAAAGTCATGAGAAATCTACAATGGAGTTTCTTGAGCTGATAAGTGAGTTCAGTATAATGCAGGATAAATTATCAACATGCAAAAATCAGGAGCATTTCAGTACATGAATAATGAGCAATTTGAGGAGGAAATAAAGAAAAAATTTCATATGCAATAGAAACTGAAAGTATCAAATACCTAGGATAAAGCTTAACTAAAGATGTGAAGGATTTGTACACAGAAAACTGCACAACAATGTTAAGGAAATCAAAGAATACCTAAATAGATGGATAATACTTCATGTTCATGGATTGAAAGACTGAACCATCATTGAAATGTCTACACCACTCAAATTAATTTAAAGATTTAATGCTATCCCAATAAAAATTACAACAGCATTTTTTACTGAATTGGAAAAGCTACTTATGAAATGAATTGGGAAGGGCAAGGAGTCCCAAATGGCCAAAAAACAAATTGAAAAAGAAAAATGAAATTGAAAGAGTAGTGCTATAAGGTTTTAAAGCATAATACAAAGCTACGATGGTCAGAATATTTGATATCTGCACAAATATAGACATACTGATCAATGGAACTGAATTGAGAGTTCTGAAATAAATCCTGGCATATATGGCCAACTGATATTTGACAAGGCCACCAAGCTCCCTCAACTGGGACAGAATAGTCTCTTCAAAAAATGGTGGTTAGAGAACTGAATATCAATGTCCAAATATATGAGAGAGGACCTCCATCTTACTCCATATACAAAAATTAACTCAAAATGATCAAAGACCTAAATATACAGCAAAGACCATAAAGTTCCTTGAAGATATTGTAGGGAAGCATCCTCAAGATTTTGTAGTAGGAAATGGTTTAATAAACTTTAAACCCAAAGTAGGAGCAATGAAAAGCAAATAGGTAAATAAGACCTCCACAAATTTAAAAACTGTAACAATTCAAATGAGTTTGTCAAGAAAGTGAAAAGGCAGCGTACACAGTAGGAGAAAATATTTGGTAACCATTTATGGTATAAGTGCCTAATATCCAGCATATATAAATAAACCCTACGTCTTGAAAATAAAAAGACAAACAACCCATTTTAAAAATGGGTAAGTGATTTGAATAGGCACTTCTATAAAGAAGAAATACAAATGGCCAAAATGGTCATGAAAAGATGCTCAGCATCACGAGCTATCAGGGAAATGCAAATTAAAAGTACAATGAGATTTTATCTTAGAACTATTAGACTGGAAGCTATTGAAAAACAGAGGACTACAAGTTCTGGAAAGGATGTGGAGGAAAGGGAATACTTATTCACTGCCGGTGGGAATGTAGAATGGTGCAGCCACTCTGCAGGACAATTTGGTGGTTCCTCAGGAAGCTAAATATAGAAGTGTCTTGTGATTCAGCAAACTCACTTCTGGGTTTATACCCAGAAGAATCAAAAACAAGGACACGACCAGATATGCATACACCAATGCTTATAGTGGCGTTATTCACTATTGCCAAAATTTGGAAACAACCCAAGTACCCATCAGCAGATGAATGAATAAGCAAATTGTTATATATACATACATTTATCTCTCTCTCTCTCTCTCTCTCTATATATATATATATACACACACACATATGTGGAATATTACTCAACTGTAAGAAGCAATGTAGTATTAACACACAGGAAAACATGGATGAATCTTTAAGACTTTATGTTGAGTGAAGTAAGCCCATCACTGCAGGACAAACATTTCATGATCTCACTGATATGACTTAAGCAAATTGACCAGACTCACAGACCTAGAGTCTGTAAGATAGGTTTACAGGAGAGAGAAAGGGAGTAGAGGGTGGTGAGCCAATGGTCAATATGGGCAAAATCTATGATAAGATGGAAAGGGTTAGTTGGACAGTGGATTGGGGTAATGGTGATGCAGTGACATGATTGGGTTCCTTTGTGCTGGAATGTAAGGGTCAGTAGGGTGGGTAGGTTTGTTTGGACTATCCAGTGAACTGGGGATAGAGCTGGAGAAGGGAGCAGGTGAACTCTGGAGATTTGTAAGTCTGCAGTTTAAACTACTATGGTGGGAAAGTTCTGAAGTATAAGGCAGATGAAGGTTACTGGTGCAGGGCATTAGAGGTGGGGGATTTGCAGGATAGAGCACAACAGGGTCATGCTTCTATGGTATATGAATATGTTCATCTTGGCATAGTATGTTATTTTAGTGGGTGGAAATCCACATAATAAACAAGAAAATATTAAACTCCCATCCTGGGGTGTTATTCTATGTTCTCAATTAGAGGGGCAACAATCTCTCAAGAATACAGGCAGCACCTAATGAAAGAAAACAGACCAGTATGTCAAGCTCTCAATATTATTGCATGTAACTATGAATATTATTCATCAAAAATTGAAACTTACTGGTTACCACAGTTTCCAAGGGAAGGGGGGAAGATGAATAGAATAGATTGAACACAGGGCATTTTTAGGGCATTGGAATCATTCTGTATGATCTTGCAATGATGGATACAGGCCACTGTAAATTTTGTCAAAACCTATAAAAGTGTATAGTGTAAAATGTAACCCATAATGTAAACCATCGACCAAGGTTAGTAGCAATGCTACAATACTTGTACATTAATTGTAACAAATGTATCATGCACATGTAAAAAGCTTTTAGTAGGGGAGAGTGGGGGTTTGGGTATATGGTAATCCCCTATAATTTTTATGTGACCTTTCTGTAGCCTGAAGATTCTTTGAAGATCAAGTGAAAAAAGAGACAAAGACACTTGAGAAACATATGGAAGAATTTTTCACTGGACATAAATGATAACAGATCTTATGGTGATGAAAGAAAAGTTGAAAAAATATTTTACTTTATTTTTTATTTTTTTTATATTTTATTTGTTATTTATTATTTTTATTAGTTTATTTTTATTTTTAATTGTTTATTTTTGACCCTGTTTTTGAGGATGTTTTGGAACACAGATAGATCATGACTGTGGCAGTGGATGATCAATGGTATAGAATGTCAGTGATAACGGGGTGTGTGTGGGTGCACATAGGGCATGCCTCTAAGGCATATAAATATGTTCAAGTGGTCATGGGGAGTTGTCTCCATGAGTGGATACCCACATAATAACCAAAAGAATATTGAATTTCTTTCCCAGAAAGTCCTGCTGGATTCTCTAATAGAGAGGCAAGAATCCCTCGATTACATGTGCAGTGCCTGGTGAAGGATGACAGACCATTAAGCCAGTCCCTTGGTATTGATTGTTGTACTTATGAATCTTTTCTTGTGAAATTGAAACTTAGCCTGGTATTATATATTGCCTAAGAGTTACCTCCTGGAAGGCTCCTTGTTGCTCAAATGAGTCTCCGTAGCACCCTGGAATAATTTCCAAGCACCAAGGCATGATTCATCTGGAAAAAGATCTTGACCAAAATGGGGAAATATTAAATAAAAATGAGCTTTTTTATGGCTAAGAGAATTCACAATCAGTCAAGAGGTCATTCCAGTGGTTACGCTTATACACATCTCAGTGGGATCTCATTGAATGCCTCTTTAAACAGTGGCTCAAACAGCATGGCTCCTGAGGGCTCTAGAGATATCTAGAAACTATAGGCATGGCAGAAAATCATGGGAAATCTGCACCATGTCAGGAGGCTTTACTTTGGAAAATATTTTCCCAAATGTAACAAAGTTAGACTCATTTATAATTGTCCTACACATGACTCTTCTCCTCTTTTATTTGAATCTATAATTAGCACTATACTCATTAAAAATAAGACCCAGAGACTTAAATCTTCAGTCGGTTCATATGTTGGTTGAAACGTGAATCTCAGTAAATTGCACACCAATTCCCTGGTCATTGGACTTACCCAGGACAACTATTAAGAAGATGATGATGGAAAACACCCATCCCAAAGAACACAGAATTTATCTCCAACTGCAAGCAAGACAGTGCCATCCATCTGCCCCATGGGACCTAAAGCCCCTCTCAATGAGAAATAAAGTTGGCATCACTATTCCAAAATCCTCAAGATTGAGGAATGAACAAACATAAAGAGGAAATGCAACTATGGACTAAAGTAGATTTATTATTATCCTAGCAATGAAACAACTTGTAACACTGATGTAAAGGCAGTGTCCACCAGAGGTTCTGAGGAGAAGGAGAGAGAAAAATAGGTATAATATGGGGCATTTTGGGGATATTGGAATTGCCCTGCATGACATTGCAATTGTGGATACAGGTCATTAGACTTTGTCAAAAAGTATAAAATTGTGCAGTGATAAGTGTAAAATATTTTGTAAATTATAGTCAGTGATTAATAGCAAAACTTGAATATGTGTTCATCAATTATAACAAATGTACCACACTAATGAATGATGTTTTTAATGGAGGAAAGTGTGGGAAGGGGGAGGGTAATGTGGTAAGCCCCAGATTTTTTTCTGTAACATTTATGTAATTTAAAGTTTCTGTAAAAATAAAAATATATATTAAAAAAAGGAAAAATTCTTAAAAAGACAATTGTCCAAAGAAGAAATTCAAATGGCAAAAAATAAAACACATGAAAAAATGTTCAACATCACTAGCAATTAGGGAAATGCAAATCAAAACTACAATGCAATATAATTTCACACCTATTAGAATGGCCAGTATTAAAAAGTCAGAAAACTAAGTGTTGGAGCAATAGAAATATTTTTTTACTCTTGGTGGGAATGGAGAATGCTAAGGCACTGTGGAGGACTGTTTGGCAGTTCCTAAGGAAGTTGAATATAGTCTATCATGTGAACAAGCAATAAATCTTACAAGTTATATGCCCAGAAGATCTGAAAGCAGTGACAGAGTCATCTGCACACCCATGTTCACCCAATAACACCCATAGCGGTGTTATTCATGATTGCCAAAAGTTGTAAACAACTCAGGTGTCCATCAAACATCGAATGGATAAACAAATTGTGATATGTACACATGATCGAATATAATGCAGTGGTAAGAAGAAATGAAGTTGTGAAGCATATGGTCACCTGTAACTTTCATATCCTGCAATATACTTATGAAATTGTATATTATGTTATGGTAGCCTCATAAAATTGATTGTCAATATTTCATTTTTCTATTAAATGGAAACATTTGCAGAAAAAGTTGTTTACACTGGAAATATATAGACTTTTGTACAACTTCATCAAAATAAATAAATGAGTTTCTTCTCTACCTTATTAATTATACTGCACATGAATTTTAAAGAAATGGTTGAATAATG
>JAQZBX010104191.1:0-10977 GCA_029593785.1 Cabassous unicinctus | reverse complement strand
TTTCCTTGGTATGGTTATTGTCAATCCTCACCTCCTGGTTAGTTGTTCTGAGTGAGTCCAATGAAATTGAGAGTAGGTATTGCAACTCTGCTGAGACTCAGGGCCCAGCTGGCACATGGAGAGCCAAAAGATTCAAGTCTCTTAGATGTACACCTAACAACTCCAGCAGCAAGTATAGGTTCAAATAGAAGAGACAGATGATCTATGTGTAGGGAAACCATAACTGAGTCCAACTCTGTCACTCTAAGGAGAACAAACTCCAAAGTAGGGCCTACTGGGAAGGCACCATACTCCAGGGCTATCTGACCTGACCATAGGACCTAGCTGTCTCCAGGTACCTCAGGAGCCCCACTATTTGAGGTAGTATCCACTTTGGCAGTCTATGAGATCCTGCTGAGATGTGCATAAGCATTACCTCTGGGATAGCCTCTGAACTTACTTTGAAGTCTCTTAGCCATATAAACTCATTTGTCTTTACCTTTTCCCCTTTTAATTTGAGGACTTTTCCCAGTTGCACCCATAGTTTTTAACTTTAGAATTAATATCGTACTAACTTTTCTTTTGCCACAAAAACATTACAATGGTGTTGTCAACTATAGTACATAAATTACATTAGTTATTTTTACCATGTATCACCACATTCTTACCCACTGTAGTAGAACATTCCTGAACTATATTATTAACCACAATCCTCACCTACTTCCAAAATAATTTTAGACATGCCAATATTATCTTCCAGGTGTCCTTCAAATAACATTAATCTTAATAGATGACTTATTTCATCCACAATCACATCCATAAATCTAGTGTTTGTTACATTCATTATAATGTGTTACCATCAATTCCAACCATTATCACACATTTACATCTGCCTTTATTTAACATTCTACATACATCTATCATTTTCACGCCTTCTAATCCCATATTCCATCTCCCTGCAATCTACCCTTCACAACTCAACTCCGTAAATCTAGTCATGGCATTTGGTTCATATCTGGGAGACCATACAATATTTATTCTTTTGTGATTGGCTTATTTCACTGAACATAATATCCACAAGGTTCCTCCATGTTATCATATGCTTCCACAGTTGATTTCATCTTACAGCTGAATGATATTATATAATAATAATATATGAATATAGCACATATATTTTATCCATTAATCAGTTATAGATACTTAGTTTTTTCACCGTTTAGCAAATGTGAATAATGTCACTATGAACATTGGTGAGCAAATATCTGTTTTTGTCCTTGCTTTCAGTTCTTTTGAACTGAAAATATTCTTTTGAATATATTCTTAGCAGTGGGATTGCTGGATAATATGGCAGTTTTATATTTCTTTTCCAGAGGAAAGTCCAGAAATAGATCATCACATTGTATACCATTTAACCCTCCCAACAATAGGAAAGGAGTGTTTCTATTTCTCCAAATCCTCTCCAGCACTTGTAATTTTCTCTTCTTTTAACAGTGGTCATTCTGTATGCTGTGAAAAGATATCTCATTATAGTTCATATCTGCATTTCCCTAATAGCTGGTGATGGTGTTACTATTTTCATAAATCTTTTCATAAGATTTATTTTCATAAATCTTTTGTTCAATTGTATTTTGACTTCAGAAAAATGTGTGTTTAATTCTTTTGGCCAGTTATGATGGGGTTGCTTGTAATTTTGCCATTAAATTCTGTGATCTCTTTATATAAGATGGAGATCAAGCCTTTATAAGATATATGCTTAACAAATATTTCCTATTGATTATGTTAACTTTTCGCTTTCCTGACAAAGTCTTTTGAAGGAACAGAAGTGTTTAATTTTGAGGCAGTCCCATTTATGTGTTTTATTTTCTTTTGTTGCTTATGTTTTGGGTGTAAGGTCCAGTAAACCACAACCAACCACATGATCTTGAAGAAGTTTTCCTGCATTTTCTTCTATGAGTTTTATGGTTCTAGATTTTATATTTTGGACCTTCATCCATTTTGAATTAATTTTTGAATAAGGTGTCAGATTAAAGTCCTTTCTTTCAATTCAAGATGGTTATCCAGTATTTTCAGCACCATTTGTTGACCCAGCTGAGTGCCTTTGAAAGTCTTGTCAAAGATTACTTAGCCATATATGTGATGATCAATTTCTAGACTCTTGATTTGATTTCATTGGTTAGTCTATCTATCTTTATGCCAGTACCATGGTACTTTTACTAATGTAGCTAGATTATGTGCTTTAAAGTCTGGCAGTGATAGTCCACGAACCCTTTTTCTTCATATCAAACATATTTTTGGCTATTCAGGGGCCCTTACCCATCCAAATAAATTTGATAATTGACTTTTCCAATTCTACAAACAATGGACTTGGAATTTGTATTCAGACTGTGTTAAATCTGCAGATCATTTTGGGTAGAATTGCCATCTTAATGATATTTAGTCTTCCAACCCATGAACACAGAATATCCTTCTATTGATTTAGACCATCACTGGCTTGATTTATCATTTTCTGAATACAGGTGTTCTCTATCCTTGGTTTAATTTATTCCTAAATATGTGATTCTTTTAGTCACTATTGTAAATGTAATTTTTATTTCGACTTCCTTCTCAGATTACTCATTAGCAATTTTGGCAGTTTGAGATTATTTATGAACCCCCAAAAAAGAGAATGGTTATGTTTGAAAACTGGTCTGTTCCTCTGGGTGATTCCCATTGATTGTATTAAATCCAAAGGTTTTAGGCTTACTTGATTAAATCAATTTAGAGGCTTTGATTTGACCATGTCAGTAAGGTGTGACTAAGGTTAAGTCCCCACCCCTTTGATGGGCTAATATAAATGGGAACATATTCAAGAAGACACACAGAAGAAGAGAGAGAGATCCATAGTTGCCAGAGAAGAGAAGGCTCAAACAGCTAAATCCCCGGGAGATAGAAACCATTTACCTGATAGTTTGCAGCTGAAGAGAACAGAGCATCTGAGTAGCTGATAAGGCCTGGAAGGAAATGAGTACTATGTCAGACTGATATAGGAAGCCCTGAGAGAAAAGCACCATGCCAGCCTTTTCAGAAGAAGGTGGGCCCATGGAGTCTTAAGAGCAGGAGTTCTTAACCTTTTTTGTTCCACAGACCCCTTTGCCAGTCAGGTGAAATGAATTCTACTGTAATTTTTTTATTGCATACTTTCATAAGTGAAAAATGCTAGATTTCATTTAGAGGTCAGAGAAAATAAAGATAATAAGATGATTTATTTCAATTCAAGCTCACTGACCCCTGAAATCATTCCATTGACCCCTTGGGGGTCTGTGGACCCCTGATTAAGTACCCCTGCTTAAGAGGAAGAAGGGGGAGAGACTAGGCAGAGATTCCTTGCCATCTTGCTTCAACACGTGACAACTGACTTTGGTGAGAAAGCTACCTTGAGTTGGACTTTTAGAGCCTTGAAATTGCAAGCTTTTTGCACCCCAAAAATACCCTTTATAAAGCCATCATATTTCTGGTAGTTTTCATCAGCACCCCTTTGGCTGACTAATACAGTATTGTATGAATTGCTCTCGATTTTTGCATAATAATCTTGCATGCTGCCACTTTGCTAAAATCATCTATAAGTTCTAATAGTTTTCTTGTGGAATTGTCATGACTTTCTAATCATAGGATCATATCATCTGTGGTTAATGAAGGTTTTACTTTTTCCTCTGTTAACTGGGTGAGTTTACTTTCTTTTTCTTGCCTAATTGGTCTAGCTAGAACTTTGAGCACAATTTAAATTAACAGTGAAGAAAGTGAGCATCATCATATTCCTTATCTCAGTGGCAAAGCTTTCAGTCTTTCAACATTGAAGACAATGTTAGCTGTGGGTTTTTCATATATGAACATTATCACATTGAGAGTGTTTCCTTCTATTCCTAACTTTTATATTTTTTATCAAGAAAGTGCATTGTAGCTTTACAAACTCCTTTTTTATCAATTGAAATGATTATGTGATTTTTCTTCATGAAATTATTAATGTGTGTTACGCTGATTAATTTTTTATTTTGAACCACCGTTGCATACTTGGAAAAACTACACTTGATCATGAGGTTTAATTTTTTTATGGAAATTTTGGATTCAATAGCAAGTATTCTGTTCAGGATTTGCATCTTTGTGCATTAAAGAAATTGGTCTGTAATTTTCTTTTTTATATTATCTTGATTTGGCTTTGGTGTTAAGATAATTTTACCTTCACAGAATGGGTTTAGTTGCATTCCTTCCAGTTAAATTTTTTGGAAGTGTTTGAGCAAGATATGTATTAGCTTTTCTTTAAATGTTTGGTAGAATTCACATGGGAGGCCATTTGGTCCTGGGCTTTACATTTTGGGGAGGGTTTTGGATGACTGTTTTAATTTCTTTACCTGTGATTGGTTTGTTGTGGTCTTCTATTTCTTTTATGGTCAGTGTGGTTTGTTCATGTGTTTCCAGACATTTGGCCACTTCATCAGTGTTGACTAGTTTGTTGGCATACAGCTTTTCATAATATCCTCTTTTGATCCATTTTATTCCTGCTAGGTCAATAGTAATGTCTTCCTTTTCATTTCTGATTTCATTCATTTGCATCTTCTGTCTTTTCTTTGTTAAAAACAAGCTCAGGGTTTATCAATTTCACTGATTTTCTCAAAAAATGAGCTTGTAGTTCTGTAGGTTTTCTCTATTAGTTTTTTATTCCCCCTTTCATTAATTTCTACCCTAATCTTTATTACTTGTTTCCTTCTTGCTTTGGGGCTGGTTTGATGATATTTTCTAATTCCTCCAGGTGGGCAGTTAGGTCTTTGATTTTAGCTTTTCCTTCTTTTTTAAATATAAGCATTGAGGGCTATATATTTCCCTCTCAGCATTGCCTTTGTTGAATACACTAAAGTTTGTTATGTTGTGTTCATTATTTCATTTATCTTTAGGTATTTTCAATTTCTCTTTCAATTTCTTCTTTAACCTACTGATTATTTAAGAGTGAATTATTTATCAAAAATCAGTTAAGGATTGTGGGAACATGGTCAATGGGTTAGGCAGATAAGGCTTAGCTCTCACTAAAACAACAAAGAAAAAGGCAGAGCCTGCCTTGGGGACCTGTTTTGGGGCATAGAAAACCAAGGCACTGTTTAACAACTCCCAGAAGAGTGAGGGTCAGAAAGATGTAGAAGCCAAAACAAGTGACCATGAGTTTTTAAACTTCCCAGCTCCCAGGAAGTGCTCCCCTCCCTTGCACCTGAGATATTAAGTGAGGGTTAAACTCCTAGCAAATTGTATGTAACTGAGAGGAGAGCAGATGTCTATCTCCATGGGAAGGAGCTCTGAGTCATCTAGGTAACTAGTCAGATAGGGAAACCAGGAATAACTGTGGGTTGCTTACCTCAGTAGCTTGAAGTGGCACACATACCCAGCCCTCAGGGTGTACAGACTAGATGGAGCCCCTGGCCCCCTGCTCCAAACAGGGGTGTGACAGTAGTTTCCCTGTGAGGAAGAGGGGTCTGGGAGGGTGGAGAGTGATCTCTTTGCAGTGAGTTCAGCCAGCTGCACCCCCTTGAATATCAGAAGGGACCCTGACTCGACAGGGAGATATCCTCAGGCAGGCAGTCATGCCCAGCCACTTAAGTAAAAATAAGAATTACATCAGAGAGGAGGCAGAGACAGGCAGTTGATCAACACCACTACAGCTAACAGCAGGGAATCTAACCTGCCCAAGGGAAAAGGGGTAGATAGTCTTCTGAAGGTCTAGTTTACCCAAAGAGGCACAATAGCACAGTGGAAGAATTCCTGCTTAGCATATATGAGATCCCTGGTTCAATTCCTAGCTCTTCCTTGAGAAGTGATCCACCAGGTTATCAGGCATTCAGCTGAAACCTTATGACAGGGAACATATAGACATTTTCTTTGTATTAACTTTTCTTGGATCTCTCTTTTTTTTAAAAAAAGTTTCCTTTTCTTTTATTTCCCTTCTTTTACTCATTAAAACCCAGTTCAAAACCTGCAGAGGGCAGGCAGCATGGTGAGTGATTGAGTAACACCAGCAGCCTGAGAAAATCCTTAGAGGCCTTAGAGAAAAGGCTGCTTTTCCGTGTTTATTTTTTGTCCTCTCTCTCCTTATTTAAAATGAGTCACTGCTGTCTTGTTTCTTGATTGTTTTGTATCTCCTCCCTTTGTTTTTCTGCTTGTTTATTTTTCTTTTCTTTTCTTTTCTTTTGGTTACTGATTTACTCTACATATGCTATTTCTATTCACTCCTTCACTTTATATTTTTTGTTTTCTGTTGTTCTTTCATTCCACCTCTTCTCTTTGGTCTCTAGGTTTTCTTGTTTGTCTTTTTCCCTTTATCTTTTTTTCTCTGTTTACTTTCTATTTTTTACTCTTTTCTTTCTCTCCTTTCTTTTTACTTTTCCTCTCTTCTCACCATTCCAGCTTTTTAATTCATTCTCTACACCTTTCTCTATTCTGTTTCTTGTTTCATTGTTTCTCTTTTATTTTCCTAATATTATTTCTCTGTGCTTCTTACTTGTGTTAAATTTTCAATTTCCTAGGTCTTATATGGTTGATCTTGTATCTTTAACTATTATTACTATTTTTCTTTTTGTCTTCCTATCTCTTTCTTTTTCTCTAGACCTAATTTTTTTCTTTCAAAGGAACATAGACAGATCTCTCTCAAAAAAAATTGCTGAGAGGGGGCAAGATTCCTGCCTGAGGGAGCTGTTTTGGGAATCCACAAAGCAGGAGGCTTCATGGCATTGATCTGGAGGGAGTTGGACAAGGAGATAAATTCCTCAACATGCTTGTTTCTTGGTTGCTGTGTTTCCTCTTCCTTGATTTCCCCTTTTCTGTGTATAGCAATTTTGTCTACCAATGCTATCTCTTATCCTTCCTGCATCTCTTCATCTTCCACTTTCTGTTGTTGTTCTTACATTCCACCTCATTTTACTTAGTCCTCAATTTTTCTGCCTTTTATTTCTATCTCATCTATGCTGTTTTCTTTCTTTTATTAACTTTTTTCTTTTTGTCTTTTCTCTTTCCCTCTTTCTTCATCATTCTAGCCTTTTAATTCATTCTATATATTTTTCTCTATTTGGTTTCCCATTTCATTTGGTACTCAACTATTTTATTCCTATTAGCCTACACTGCTTACATAAATTAAATATTCATTTCCCAAGATCTTGTATGGTTCCTCTTCTAACAAATACTACTATGATTAATATTATCTGTTTTCTTTTCTTATGTATTTCACTTTCACTGGCCCTAATTTTTTCCTTCAAGGGAAAATAGACAACAGCAAGGAAATAGAATAGGAGGAACAAAGTGTCAAAGAGAATACTTAACACACACACAAAAACAGCAACTGAAAAGAACCCTAGAGTAAAGAGAGAAGCTAATCAACTGAATTAACCTATCAAGATAAAAAGATGACCTGACAGCAAAAAATATTACAAACCACGCTGAGAAACAGGAAGACATGGCCCAGTCCAATGAAAAAACTAAAAACCAGGAAGATATGCAGAACATTGAACAACTAATCAAAGCTGTCTAAACAAATATCATGGATCAACTTAATTAAGTGAAGAAAGAGGTTAAGCATATTAAGAAGATACTGGGAGAACATACAGAAGAAATTGTAAACATACATAAAAAGATAACAGATATGATGGTTATGAATGGCACAATCCAAGAAATGCAAAATACACTGGAAGCACATACAGCAGATTTGAACAGGCAGAGGAAAAGAATTAGTGATGTGGAAGACAGTAAGTACATCTGAAAGCAAGCAGATAGTAGAACAGATAGATGAAAAGATAGAAAAATTCCAGCAGGGACTTAGGGTTTGAATAGCAAAACAAAATGCACAAACATATGCCTTATAGGCTTCCCAGAGGGAGAAGAGAAGGGAAAGGAGAGAGAAAGAATGAGGAAATAGTGGCTGAAAACTCCCCAATCCTATTGACGAAGATGGATGTATATGTCCAGGAAGTGCAGCACACCCCAAACAGTAAAAATCATAACAGGCCTACTCCAAGACATATACTTATCAAACTGTCTAATGCTCAATACTAAGAGAAAATGCTGAAAGCAACAAGAGAAAAAAGAACCATCACATATAAGGAAAGCTCAATAAGATTAAGTGCTGATTTCTCATCTGAAACCATGGAAGCAAGAAGGCAGTGGTATGACATAGTTAGGGTACTAAAAGAACAAAACTTCTAGCTAAGAATTCTCTATCCAGAAAAGCTGGCATTCAAAAAATGATAGAGAGCTCAAAATATTCACTGATAAAGGGAAATTAAGAGACTATGCCAATAAGAAACCTGCCCTTCAAGAAATATTAAAGGAGTTTGCAGGTTGATAGGAAAAAAACAGGAGAGAGAGAGTTGGAGCAGAGTGTAAGAACAACTAAAAAGACAAAAAGAGAAATAAAAACAACATATGACATACATAAACCTAAAGAAAATATGGCTAATGTAAGTAATTCCTTCAGAGTAATAACACTAAAAGTTAATGGATTCAACTCACCAGTCAACAGACACAGATTGACAAAACGAAAAGGAAATATGATCCATCTATATGTTGTCTACAAGAAACCCATCTTAGACCCAGGCATTCAAGGAAGCTGAAAGTGAATGGCTGGAAAATGACCTTACAAGCAAACAATAACCAAAAAAGGGTGGGAGTAGCTATACTAATATTGTTCAAAATAGACTTTAAATGCAAAACTATCGTAAGAGACAAAGATGATCACTATATATTAGTAAAGGGTAATTTTTCAAGAAGCATGAACAATCATAAACATTTATGCACCTTACCAGGGCACCTCAAAATACATAAAGCAAAAACTGGAAAAATTAAGGGAGGAAATAGATTCCTCTACAATTATAGTGGGGGACTTGAATACAGCATTGTCACCATTAGACAGAACATCTTGACAAAAAGTCAAGAAAGAAACAAAGACTTTGAATAATACATTAAAGGATCTGTATTTAATAGACATATACAGAACACTACTCCTAAATACACCAGGATATACATTCTTCTCCAGTGCACATGGGTCATTCTCCAAGATAGACCACATGCTAGGCCACAGAAAAATTCTCAATGAATTCAGAAAGATTGAGATTATACAAAGTAATTTCTCTGAAATCAGTAAGGGCCAGAGAACCAGGTTAGACACAAAGATATGGAAGTTAAACAACACACTCTTAGATAAAGAGTTGGTCAAGGAGGAAATCTCAAAAGAAATCAGTAACTACCTTGAAACCAATGAAAATGACAGCATAACCTATCAAAACCTATGGGATACAGCAAAAGCTGTATTGAGAGGGAAATTCATAGCCATAAATGCATATATCACAAAAGAAGAAAGAGCTAAAATTGAAGACCTAACTGCACACCTAGAGCAATTAGAAAAAGAAAAAGAAACTAACCACAAAGGAAGTAGAAAAAAGAAAATACAAAGATTAGAGCGGAACTAAATGAAATAGAAAATAAGAAAGCACTAAAAAAAATAAACAAAACCAAAAGCTGGTTATTCAAGATCAAAATAATTGACAAACCCTTAGGTAGACTAACAAAGAAAAAAAGACAGAAGATTCAAAGACTCAAAATAAGAAATGAGGACGGGGATATCACTACTGACCCCAAGGAAATCATGAATATCATAAGAGGATAATTTGAAAAATTATATGCCAAACAGAAGGATAATTTAGAAACAATGGATAAATTCCTAGAAAATCACAAGCAGCCTGCATTGATGAAAGAAGAAATTGATGAACTCAATAGACCCATCACAAGTAAAGAGATAGATTCAGTTATCGAAAACCTCCCAACTAAGAAGAGCCAAGGACCAAATGGCTTCACAGGTGAATTCAACCAAACATTCCAGAAAGAACTAATACCAATCCTGCTTAAACTTGTCCATAAAATAGAAGTAGATGGAACGTTGCCTGACTAATTTTATGATGCCAAAAGTACCCTAATACCAAAGTCAAACAAAGATGACACAAGAAAAGTAAATTACAGACCAATCTCTCTAATAAACCTAGATGCTAAAATCCTCAACAAAATACTTGCTAATCATATTCAACAGCACATCAAACAAATTATACACCATGACCAAATTGGTTTCATCCCAGGTATGCAAGGATAGTTCAACAGAAGAAAATCAATCCAAATAATACACTACATAACCAGATAGAAAGAAAAAAATCACATGATCATATCTAGAGATGCATGAAAAGCATTTGAAAATACAGAACTTTTTCCTGATAAAAACACTGCAAAAGATAGGAATAGAAGGGAACTTTATGAACATGATAAAGGGTATGTATGAAAAACCCACAGCTAACATCATATACCATGGTGAAATCCTAAAAGCTTTCCCTTTAATATTGGGAACAAGATAATGATGCCCACTATCACAGCTCATATTTAACATTGTGTTAGAAGTACTTGCTCAAACACTGAGGCAAGAAAAAGATGTAAAAGGCATCCAAATTGGAAAGGAAGGAGTAAAATTTTCACTATTTGCAGACAACATGATCCTATACATAGAAAGCCCTGAGAAATCTTTGACAAAGTTCTAGAACTTACATATGAGTTCAGTAAAGTCACAGGCTAAAAGACCAATGTGTACAATGACAGATATAGGCCGTTTTACATCAGCATATAACATGTAAAACTGTGTGGGAGAGAGTGGGGTCTACAATGTGAATGATGGTCCATGCTTAGTGGCATAGCCCCAGGATGTGTATATCCATTGCAGGTGATATGCCACACTGATGAAAGATGTTTATGTGGGTTGTTATGGGAGGTGTGGGAGGTGGGGAACATGGGAATCCCTGTAATTTTTGAGTAACATTTATGTAATCTAAGCATCTTAAAAAATATATATTTATATAAAGAAGACAGGAGAAGGCAAGATGGGAATTGCTTGTACATTTTTGCTTATTGCTCCAAGAGCATTTCCCAGTATTGGCACTTAACCCAGAAGTAGTAGTT
>JAQZBX010104190.1:0-10977 GCA_029593785.1 Cabassous unicinctus | reverse complement strand
TTAAAAAAAAAAAAAAAGAATTAGCAAGCACAGTTTCCCTGGCCTTAATTTGACACCCCAAAGCAAGTTCTCTGAGAATTTAACTCCTGTATTCTCCAATATACTAAATGAAGATAACTGGAAACTAATTTCATAAAGGTTTATCTGAGTGCATCTCACTTTCTCTTCCACTAGTGCTTTTCTAGTGATAATGTTATATATCCTTTTTGCAGAACCAATGTCTGTATCTCTTAAGAAAATTGCTCCTGAGATCACTGCAAATCAGTTTCCTCAAAGTGTAATGAAACCAAAAGATTCTACAGAAAGTTTCTGCAGACAGGAGACCGAGTACAAGACCCAACTGTATCAGGTAAATCTCATAAAGTTTAATTTAGAAGGTGTATGAAAATGTTCATCAGTCACAGGGTTTAATTCCCAAACCAGATAGGTGATCCAGTCACTAAAGGGGAAGGGCATTCTCATCTTCTAACCAAAGAAAACCTGACTAGCTGATTGATGGGATAAATCTGGGAAATTTTGTAATTCTTTTTATAGAACCTTTAAACACGTCTAAGTCATTCTAGTCTCCATAAAATGTGACTATGGCTTAAGGGGGTGTCTGGTTTTTCAAAACTCTGCAAACCACTGAACTGATGTTTTCAGGACCAAAAAAGCATTTGGTGATTATATGAATCTGGCATGTACACACACAGGCACAGTTTATAGCTTAGAGGACAATGGTTAGTTTAACACTGAAAATGTAAAACTAAAATTCCCACTGACAGAAAGCAGAGCTTTTGAATAAATGTGTAAATAGCCAAAGTATATATCTAACTATATTGTACATTAATCTAAGACAACCTATCTAGGCGTCTAGTTTTGACATTCCTTGATTCAATGTCAGACATTAATTCTTGATCTTTTTCTGGCCCTTGCCAACCAGTTTAGAAGAGCAAATTATATTTTATATACATGAGGGAGCTTCCCTCTTCATCCAGTTAAAATCAATATTCCCATAGGGTGAACACTTAGGAGAATCCTATTAACATTGCACTACTACCATATAATCACATCTTTATTGTCTTTATCTGGTATTATCTAATGTAAATTTTAAAACCCATCATAAACTATGTACCAAGTATTTTCCTAAACTGAATATAGTATTTCAATTAGTGGCAGCATCTAACTTAAAAAATCTTGGGAGTGGAGTTGGCTCAGGCGATTTGGCACAAGCCTACCACATGGGAGGTCCCAGGTTCCATTCTGGTGCCTCCTAAAAAAAAGGAGCATACAACAAAGACACAGAGAGCATACAGCAAGTGCAAACAACTGGGGGAGGGAGGGGAATAAATCTTTAAAAAAAAAATCTTCTCTGTTTTCTGCAGCCACAAGTTTAAAGGGGAGAAGAAATTGGGGATAAAAAGAACTTTCTGAGTAATTTTAGCTAAAAAAGTAAATACAGTTAAGGAAAAAAAAAAAAAAAAACAACAGAAGGTGAGGTCAGTTCATGTATTTCCCACAGACTACCCAGCAACTCTAAAGAATCCTAGTTTGCATACCACCCTCGTCCTCCCCCAATGAGAGATCCAGAATAACTTTTCCTAAGAATGTTATAAACTATTTAAATTGCTAACTACCAGTTATTCTTGACTACAACATAATCGTATTTTAACTTCTCCCTAGATTATCTATTTAATCTTCTCAGTAAATTTTTAGAAGATCTCTATTATGATCAATCCAGAATAAGAGAATTAATCAACTTAAAAAATAGTTTGAGTTAGTCTCAGGTTTACGTATAAAAGGAATACGTGATGTGAAACTCAAACTCAAATATTTACAACTCTGAAAACGGCAAAAAGATTACTTCTAATTTAAGATTGGTGAGGCAAAGCTAATCACTTGGAATGCTTTTAAACACGTTGTACCCTATTGTTGATAAGTATTATTTCAAGTTCCTCAACTGTTCTAGAAGTTGCTACTGTATTGTCTTATGGAAACTTAATAATACTTTTAGTGATGTCAAACCTAGGTCTGTATCTTTCACCGCAGTAATTCAACGGAATTGTTTATATCAACTTCCAGTTAGATCAGGTAATAAGAAATGGAAAGATCATGGAAGCAAAATTATTTTTTAACGCGAAGGCGTCTCCTAATTTTTCAACAGCAATGTGAATCTTAACATACAAGATCTAGTCCTCCTGCCCACATCCTTGTTATTTTAGGCATCTTCTTAGTACTAACGTTTTCACTATCTAAATAGTGTTGTAGGACCTGGACCAGCCGCCACTCCTTAAACACCTATCGCAGGAGTAGCTCCAAGCGCTGAGAGATTGGTACCCGCAAATTGCCGGGGAGAAGCTGGTCCAGGCTAGCCCAAGCAACCCGGAGGCTTACAAACCGGCCAGGCTTCTGAGGGTTGCAAAGGCAAGAAAGCGGGAGGCCCGGACCCCTAAAGAGCATCAGGGGGTGGGGAGCAGGGCAGGCCCAAGTCCAGGGAGGCAGGGTGGCCCTCGCGCACGCCTGGCATCCTGATGGGTGCCAAAGACAGGTTGACCAGTCCAGGTCAGAGAGGTTCGGCCTCCCCGCCCTCAGGAGCGCGCTAGGTCTAGACAGGCCGCGGGAAGAGGCTTGGGTAGATGGAGAAGCACACATGCCGCTATCGCCACCCCTCACCCGCTCGGCCTCCAGCGCCCATTCGGTTGCTCACCGGTGCTGCAGCCCCACGAGTCCCAGCGTGATCACATGCGGTACGTCGAGCTGCGTGGGCCACTCTCCTGAGGCGATGCAGCCAAACACGCCACATTCCTCTCGGATGCCCAATTCCTCCAGTTCCATGTTGCCGCCGAAAGCACGTGGAGAGGACCTGCCGCTGCGGCCCAGGTCCAAGCGCCAACCAGCAGCCTCCTCAGCCCGTGCGTCCCAAACGATCGCAATCAGCAGCTTCCCTGCGACTCGACCCTCGCTACTGCGGCGGCGCGTGCTTTCCCTAATTAAGCGTGGTAGCTCGCCCCGGGCCACCCAGCCCGGTCCCCTCCAGGCCCACCAATGAGCGGAGGCTCCCGCCCTAGAGGAGGAGTCACGATTCTGTGGGGTGGAGTTAGGCCTCCACAGGAGACGTCAAGGAAGATAAATTTACTGCACGTGGATATCTCCGTTATTTTCCACCGTCCAAACCTTGAGTGGTGAGGACAGCGAAAATGTCATAATTTCGCTCCCCCAAAATGTAAACCTTTTATGCCCTTCTCCACATGCGTTCCCCCAGCCGTTACCACTTGGTACGCTCCAACCTATAATCCTCTCTCGTACGCAGATTAGGGGCCCCAGACTGCGAGCTTGGGTAGAGCGGAGAAAGCCTACGAGCGCGCGCCTCTTTGCGCCTTTCCTGGAACTCTTCCCGCGCGGGGCCGGGGGTGGTGGTTGGGAGGCGGGTCGCGTCGCGTCGCTGCGCCTGCGCAGCGGGTAGCCTACTGGGTACGCTCCCCCACCCCTCCGCCCCGAAATTGAAGTGCACGGCGGAGTGCAGAGATCCTCTGTGTTCCGGTGTTGCTCTTCGTGTGCGCTGGTGGGCGCGCCACGACCAGAGGCCCCGGAAGGGTGGGCTCGTGTGTAGGCCGCGCGACCAGGGTTCCCCCGCCGTCGGGAGCCTTGCTGACCTGTTTTTTAAATTTTAACTTTTTTTTTTTCTTTCAGATTCCCACCTCTATTCCTAGTGCGGTTGTTGCTCCCAGCCCACTCAGCATAATGGCGACAGCTGAGGGTAAGTAACCAGCATTGAGGTCCGCCTGGGACCGCGCGGGCCCACCAGTCCCTTCTAGCCCTTGGCGCTTTCGGAGTCCCCAGCTTTGAGCTCGTGGGCTTGATGCGGACACGTGCGAGCCCCGCGGCCCTGACCGCCCTCCTAGGGCCAGTGTCTGCATTGCGGCCGCGCTGGCCCAGCAAACACGTGGCTCGGGCACCAAGCAGATAACGCCTTGAAAGCCAAAGCGCTTCGGGGCATCCCCAAACTTTTGTGAAATTACCCAGCAGTGCCTCCGGGATATGGGAAAAGTAGCAAATGGAGGAAAGGGTAATTAGAAAAAGAAGTGTCCAGGAGTTGGATAGGTGACTGGAAATCGCATTTTTGTAAGCACTAATTAAAAACGATCTCATGAAAATTTAGTGTTGACTCTTGAAACCAAAGTCTTGCTTCTCCTTTGTTAATAATAATTGAACCTCTGTCCAGATTTTCCTGTTTGGATTTTGTGTAGTTAGATCTTATTTGGACTTTCACAGTAGACTTTGATGCCATGATGGTTTTGGAAAACCCCCAAACTCCCAGACATTCTCCTCCCCCCACCCCCGCAATTCCTTGCTTTACTTTAAATTTATCATATTTACTTGTCATTAATCATTTTGCGCGATTAGTGAGACCCTAAGGAAAGATCACTGATAAAACGTTGGTTTTTCCACACCCAATATCTGAATTTATGTGAACCAAATTGCTTGTACTGGCTGGTCAGTACATTCTTTTCACATAGAAAAATTGAATTCAGATTAAAAAGTCTCAGTAGAGAGATCCTGATGGTATTAAGGAACAACTCCACAAAATCAAAGCATTGGACCAGAGTTTTTCCTGTAATGAGGAAACCTGTACCTATAAACTGGTAAAATCTCTTAAGATCTTTACTTTTCCACTTTTCTATCTTGCATACCCTTGGTAGGTTAATCTTTCTAAAATAGGTTCAGAAAAGGCACTTTCTCCCTTAGAAATGTTTAATGGCATCCCAAGAACTAGTAAAAGCCAGTCTGAAGACCCTTTCTGTCCTTCCTACTTTTTCAGCCCTAATTTCATTTTTCTCTATTGTGAATCCTAAGCCTACATTCCAGTCAGGTTAATTCACTGAAGTTTATTCTCTCTCATTTATGCTGTCTCTCAGAACAGTGCTAAAGAAATATAATGTAATTTTGTTTGCTAGTAGCCATATTAAAAAGGGTAAAATGAAACAGGGGAAATTGATCTTAATATATTTTATTGAACCCAGTATACCCAAAATACTATTTCAACATGTCATCAATATAAAATTGAGATATTTTGCGTCCTTTTTCATAGAAAGTCTGAAATCTGGTGTGTATTTTACGCTTATGTCACATCTTAATTTGGAGTAGACACAATTCAAGCGTTCAGTAGCCACATTGCTAGTCATTCCCAGTCCTCATCAACCTCTTCTCAATTCATCCATGAATTCATAGCAGTCATTTTGTTTCTTCTGCTGTTTCTATCCATTATTTGACAACTGTGATAAATAATGATTGAACTAAATGGGGAGAAGGGATATGTAGGTACAAATTTACTTTGGGTTTGGTAAGTCTTTACTTCATCCTAATATATTTAAATTTATAGTTTTGTTTATCTAATCTAGGTAATATCCTTGAGTTCTTTTATTCCCATATTGAATCAATCTCTACCTTCTAAATATTTTGAGTCTTTGCCCACTGCTCTTTCTTTAGACCATGACATTTTCTTGCCTGTGTTGCTGCAGCAGCATCCTAACTGTTCTCCCAGACTCTAGTTTTGTTTCACCCACCCATTCTTCATTTCATTCTCCACACAGCAGCCACAATGATTTTTCTAAAATAAGCCCCATGGTTTTTGGGATAAAACAAATCAGTATGGCTTATGAGGCCTGAAGGATGTGTAGGGAAATATAAGGGAAGGGAATAGTGTTCCAGGCCTTGGGAAGAGCATGCCCAAAGACCTGGGAGGGGATATAGAAGTTCTGTGAAAATTTGGAGTTATAGGGAGAGAATCGAGAAATATTTGGAGCACTAAACTGGGGCTATATCCTACAGTCTCTTTTAAGCCTTGTTAATGATTTGACATCATATGAGGGGTAAAGATTCATTTAGGGCATGGTGCCCTGTAGTGGCAGCTATTAAACTGAATTATAACTTCTTTGTTTAATGGTTACCACCACTAGCTGAAGATATGACCCCTGCTTAGCTCTTCTGTTTGGGTCATATCAACTCTCCTCTCTCTTGCCCTCTTATCTCTTGTAGTTCCAGTCCTTTCTATTCCTTAACTGCTGCCCATCTCCCCCTGCTCAAATGCAAAGTACACACAGCCAGTGCTCCGCCATACGTGAGTTCTGCCATGCACTCTTTTACCACTTGTCTGTTCATCACCACTACCTATTGCTTTCCCTCTTCTGGCTAACTTTTGATCATACTTCAGATCTCAACCTAATCATTACTTCTTTTCTGAGGTCTAGATAAGGTGGCCCTGCTATGGACATGTGATCCTATAGTCTGTATTTATCCTGTTATATGTAGGATTATGTCTTGTTTAATAATTAGCTTCCCTCACACATAGTCCTTTGAGGGCAGGAACTAGGCCCTGTTCACTGGTATATCCCCAGTACCTTGTACACTCAAAAAATTCTGGTATCAAGAATGTATAAAAAACATATTCATGTTCTGGGACATGAGATGTGATTTCTCTTGGAAACATGATCATCTAATTCAGTATCTGCTTTTCTTTAGGTCTTGTACCTACAGCAAAATTGGATTCCCCTTTCCTCAGGATTCCTAAAACTAACTTCACAGGCTGGAAATGCTTCCTCTTGCACATAAAATTAACAAACCTGTCTGGCTGAATTTTCAGTTTGCTTGCAACAGAGAGCAAAAGTTAGAAAAATACTTGCAAGCTAATTTACATATGTGTTGTGAATGTATCTATGAAAAGACTATATTAGTTACATTAATTTTAATGCACTTCAGTTAACTTTAATTCCTTTTCAGTTATGCCATGAGAGAGGCAAATTGATAGTAGAAAGAACACGGAATTTGATAACAGAAAATTTAGGATTTTGTCTGGCTCTAACATTTCCTAACTTCATTACCTCAACTTTTTGATACTCTATAATTATTTACATAATTGTAATTCTTCACAAAATGATTACTTGTGTCAAATGTGATAAGGATGTGAAAATACTGAGTAGATTACAAGTTTATGCAGATGAACTTATTTTTATTAAAATTATTACTTTAGTCATCCTAGATTTTCAGTAACTCTAGATGATTTAGTGTTTAACAGTCAAGAAATTTCTTCTGGGAATATGATATATTTCCATTTATTTCCACAGTACTGAACATTGGTAAAAAGCTCTATGAGGGTAAAACAAAAGAAGTCTATGAATTGTTAGATAGTCCAGGAAAAGTCCTACTGCAGTCCAAGGACCAGATTACAGCAGGAAATGCAGCTAGAAAGAATCACCTGGAAGGGAAAGCTGCAATCTCAAATAAAATTACCAGTTGTATTTTTCAGCTGTTACAAGAAGCAGGTAAGTGGCTACATACCCTTTTCTCTCCACTTCTTCGCCCACCCTCTCCCCTTTCATACACACATTTGTCTCTTTCATGGAGAAATGACATTTTGATTAACAACAGTTTGCTGCCATTTTTATCTAGTGCATATATCCCCTCTGCAACTTCTTTCTTAGGACATCTTCAGTCTTAAGGAACTTACCTTTGAAGGAAGCCTATTCTAGTTTTAGGAGTTCTTATTGATGAACTGAAATTTACTGTAATTTCCATGCTGCTGTTCTTTGTTCTGCCCCTTGGAGACAATGCAGAATTTCAAATCACTCTTTGACTTGAAAGTCCTGTAAAATATTTGAAGATAGTAACCACACCTTCTCTCCTGCCATTCCCCAAGTGATTTCCAGGGTTCCCTTACCCACTCTAAAGCTGATTAAAGACTTGATTTCCATTAGAGAAATCTGAGAGACCAAATTAAAATCAGAACATTGTGAAGAGGTAGAAGGAAGAAAGGAAGAGGGGGGTGGAAAGGAGAATTGGGATAATAGGTTTTTCTGTAGGGATTCAGTCAGCAGCTGATTGGTTTTCAGTGTATAAAATCAGAGCTAGTAAAACACTTTATTTTTAAGATTTATTTATTTATTTATCCCGCCCTTGCTGCTTGTGCTCACTGTCCATTTGCTTTGCGTTTCTTTTTTTTCTGTGTCTGCTTGTCTCCTTCTGTTGCATCATCTTGCCGCGCCAGCTCGCTGCGCCGCACAGGCCGGCTTGCCTCCACCAGGAGGCCCCAGGAATCGAACCCGGGGCCTCCCATATGGTAAACGGGAGCCCATCCAATTGAGCCACAGCCGCTTCCCTAAAACACCTTTAGTGATAGGTAGGCTGCAGATATGAACCCTGATCTTCATGGATTTGAGCTCATTCCTACGGTGTAACAGACCTTTTTGCCTTGGATCACTCAACTTTTTGAGCCTGGCGTTCCTTATTTGTAAAATAAGCACTTTGTTCTTTATCCTACTTTGAGTTCTAATTTTATAATTTGATAACTTTCGATACTTTTACTTCCAATATTGCCATTTGTCTTTTCATTTCTTAGAACTTCCAGTAAGCACTAATCTTTCTTAAAGGTAAAGATTTTTACTTTTGTTTGCAGTTAAGGTAGGTGTACCTGAATTCCACAAAATAACCAGGTAGTGCAAGTTAAATCCATTCTGTCAGTACATTTCTTGAGTAGTCTTGCTTCTTCCAAGATACCGTTTCACATTTTAAAGTTAATGTGGAAAAATACGTTTAATTGCAAACCTGATTGTTATCTACATCATAAATCCCTCTGTGCATTGAAAGTTTGTATTGGTATAAATTTAAAGGACCTTCCATACCTTAAGCCATCGGATTTTTATTTCAAGTCCTCCTTGATTAGTACTTTTCCATGATTGAATCGATTTTTAAAAGAGAGCATCAAAGAAATTTTAGGTTCCTTTTGAAATGCAGATAAGTGTCCTATTTTTTTTTTTTTTTCATTTAAAAATTTTATTGAAGTATATCACTCATACGTAAACATATAGACAATAAATGTATAGTAAAAGTTGTGAACTTACAAAACAAACTTGCATAACACCACACAGGGCTCTCATACCACACCCTATCACCAATACCTTGCATTATTGTGAAACATTTTTAACTAATGATGAAAAAATATCCTCAAAATATTACTAATCAAAGTACCTTAAATTTGGTGTATTTTTCCCCAACCTATCCTGTTGTTATTATTTTATTATTCATACATGAACATACATAAACAATAAGCATATAGTAAGTAAAAGTTTTGAACTTACAAAGCAAACATGCATAACAGCATATAGGGGTCCCATACATAAACTCACCACCAACACCTTGCGTTGTTTTGAGACATTTGTTACAAATTATGAAAGAATATCGTCAAAATCTTACTAACTGTAGTCCATATCTTACATTTGGTGTATTTTTCCCCCAACCCACCCTATTATTTTTTAAAATATATTTTTATTACAGAATTTGTGAACTTACAAAACAATCGTGCTCATGTGCAGAATTCCCATACAACACCCCTCCATCAACACACTACACCATGGTGGAACGTTTGTTACAGATTGTGAGATTATATCATCAGACTGTTACCACTATCCATGGTCCATAGGGTACATTTGGCACACTTTCCATACTCCCCCATTATCAGCACAGTACATCTTTGGCATAGATGCATAAATATTACAGTATTACTGTTAACCACAGTCCATAGATCACTCCAGTTGTATTTTTCCCATGCCTTCTCCACATTCCCATGACCCTGCAATAATTATGTACATATGCTCTAGCTCATAAAGGACACTCTTGCATCTGTACCATCAATCACAATACTCATCCTCTGAGTTTACTGTGTTACTCAGTCCCTAGATTATACTCTAGCTTTCTTTCAATTGACATTTACATCCCTAGACTACCCTTTCCAGCCACATTTCCATTTATAAACCAGGTATTACTCACTATAATGTGTTACTATCAACTATACATTTCCACACTTTTACAGTAAAATTAATTACAACTTCTCCATACATTAAGCATCAGTGGTCCATCTCAGCCCTCTTATCTCCTTTAAGAATTCACCACCTACCACCAGGTCTTCAAGATGTTTTCCTACATTTTCTTCTAGAAGCTTTATGGTTCTTGCTTTTATATTTAGGTCTTTGATCTATTTTGAGTCAATTTTTGTATAAGGTGTGAGATAGGGGTCCTCTTTCTTTCTTTTGGCCATGGATATCCAGTCCTCCCAGCACCATTTATTGAACGGACTGTTCTGCCAGAGCTGGGTGGGTTTGAAAGGTTTGTCAGAAATCACTTGAGCATGGATGTGAGTCTGTTTCTTAACCATCACTTCGGTTCCATTGGTCTATGTGTCTGTTTTTATGCCAGTACCATGCTGTTTTTACCACTGTCACTAGGTAATATGATTTAAAGTCTGAACATGAGAGTCCTCCAACTTTGGTTTTCCTTTTTAAGATGTTTCTGGCTATTTGGGACCCATTACTCTTCCAAATAAATTTGATACTCGTGTTTTCCATTTTTTTTAAAAAATGCTGGTGGAATTATTATTGGGATTGAATTGAATCTGTGTATCAATTTGTGTAGAATTGACATCTTAATGATAATGTCTTCCAATCCAGAAGCATGGAATGTTTTTCCTATTAGCTATGTCTTTTTTTTTTTTTTTTTTTTTGAGGTACCAGTGGCTGGGGATTGAACCTGGGACCTTGTATGTGGGAAGCTGGCACTCAATCATTTTGCCACATCGGCTTCCCCTATGTCTTTTTTATTTCTTTTAACAATGCTTTGTAGTTTTCTGAACACAAGTGCTTTACATCCTTGTTTAAGTTTATTCCTAAATATTTGATTCTTTTAGTTGCTATCATAAATGGAATTTTTTTTTCCTGACTTCTTCCTCAGATTGCACATTACTTGTGTCTTTTAAAGTCTAATTCATCTGATATAAGTGTAGCTACTTCAGCTTTTTTTTTTTTTTCGGTTACTGCATGCGTGGAATATCTTTTTCCAGCCTTTCACTTTCAATCTATTGGTATCCTTGGGACTAAGGAGAGTCTCTTGTAGACAGCATATAGATGGCTCATATTTTCTTTTTCAAGATTTATTTATTTATTTATTTATCCC
>JAQZBX010104189.1:0-10976 GCA_029593785.1 Cabassous unicinctus | reverse complement strand
GCTTTTTCTTTGTTGTTTTAGTGAAAACTAAGACTTATATGCCTAACCCATTGGCCAAGTTCCCACAATCCTATCTGACATAAATTCAAGCCCAAAGAGAAATAAATAGTCAAAAATAGGAAATGAGAATGATGCAGTGAATGTAGACACAGTAGAATGTAAAGATCAGAAGATGCTGTTTGATATGAGAACTGTCTAAAGAAAGATAGGATTTATAAAATTCTAAGAGAATGTGGTTGGGTCATATGTTTGCATGTTGTTTGTAGAACTCACTAGAACCCAAAAATTGGAGGAGACAATGAGGTCAACCAGATTCTAGGGCAGGCTCCACAGGAAAACAGCACTTTTTTCTCCCAAAGACCTGTACTGACCAGTTTCTTCTCAGGAAAAATGCAGCCCCTACTTCATCTTCCTTTTATATAGGGAAAACAAAAAATAAATTAATGAGGGCTTCATTCTCTGGGACACATCCGGCTCACTTTGATTATATCTTCCAGGCAAATACATAATTACAACCCTCATGCAAATCTTATGGGCAAAGAGATAAGGCTACTGCAAAGATAAATTAGAAAGATGTCTTCATTCCTGTATTCATAAATAAATACTTTTGAGTGTATTTTTGTAAAAGAAATGTTTCCCTCATTACATTACATACTCTAAGTAAGTGGATCTCAAAAACCTCTGCACATTGATATCATCGATGGAATTTGAAAAAAGTTCTAATACATGTTTCCCAGCACCGAACATTCTGACTTAACTAACTGTTCTTCAGTGTGGTGTGGACATTCAGAGTCTTAAATGGTCTTCAGGGGATTCTGATAGGAATCAAATTTTGAGAACTTCTCTAAGGAAATGGTGACCCATAATAGGATCTTGCTTCTCATAGCATCTGACTGGTAGACCAGCAGCATTTGTTTTGATTAAGTAAGAGGCCCTCTACTTTGGGCATTTTTTTCTTTATTAGAGACCATGTTTGGGATAAACGTCAAAGAAAGATTCTACCCCTAAGGGAAGTAATAAAGAGCTATGAGGAAGTCAGCATTCACCCAAGCAATGGTCAGCAATTAGCTGGGATGTGGGGCTTCCTGAGATAATTCCAAAGCTCATTAACAACCACCAATGCCCCCCCCCCCCCGAACTGGGATGGCTGAAGAGAGAACAAAAAAGGGAGAAGAGTTGACCCAACTGTTTAAATTTGTGAATTCACTGACTCATTTTTTCTATAACAAAATCTTTAGAAAGAGAATATAACCCTACCACATACACCATCCTGGTCATCTTGCTCATGGGCTCATCCCAAGCAAAAGACTTACATGACACTTGACTCTTTCTTTTATTTTACTAATTTGTATGTATTAGAATGCAATAGTGTATTTTTTAAATAAATTCATAGGCTTTCTTTGAAAAATATCTGGGTATGTATGTTTATGCAGTTATTTTTCCTCTCAAGATTGCATGTAAGAATTATCATTTTTACCAAGTTTGATCAAAAAACAAAAAAGTGAGTTCTCTGGCAAAAAAAATAAATTCTACTTTTGAATATTTTTAAAACAATGACAGAATTAAAGGACAAAAATCAGTTTTTTTTTGTTTCATTTGCATGATTTACCTAATTAGATGGAAACAATTTTGTGAGAAAAGCATATGTTGATTAGATTTTTCTTGGTTGCTGTGGAAATTGACCAGGGTGTATATTTTGTATTATATTACTGATTAGATAAGCAATTTAATAGAAAGAGAGAACACACTCAAAATGGTACTTTATCTAGAGAGAGCAAGAAGTCTTGAATTCTTGAGTGTGGCAACAAAACCCTCAATAAAGACTTGGATACATTAGCTTTAACATCTTGTGGGTGGTGGCAAACACTGCAAAGAATTTTAATCAGGAAGGACAGATCTCCTCTATTTGGTAAATTCATTTTTAATGAGATAAATGTTTAAGATATTAATAAATGCAGGTATTTGGGCTCAGGACATAGAAGGAAGGTAAAATTATTGTGATATGGAATTTCTCTTAATTTATAGCTCATAAATAATGGTTAAAGGAAAATGTCGTATTTTAGCATTCTGGGGGTTGATTTTTTTTTTTCTAAATTAATTTTGTGGGTGAGTCAAGAAATAAAAGAATGTATAACAAAACAAATATAGTAATGACAAGTTAGATGAAAGTCCGAGAATTGATAGAGCTCTAATTTAGGCAAAACTTATATGGAAGTTTGGAAATAGGAACTCTGAGGAATTGATTGAAGGAAAATGAGCATGTAATAAGAACATGCATGAAGATTGGAGTGGGAATCAAAGATGATATCTCCGTGTAGAGATAACAGCAATGCTCTCTGTTGTTTGCGATATTCTGAAAGCATGTACCAAAGATTAATCCCTGGATGTCTAGTGGAGGCACTAACTACATATGAGACACTCCAGAAATAATATTTTTTTACTTGTCTGGGGAAAATAATTGCTTCAGTCTAAGTTATAGCTGATTTAGATGACTGTAGTGTACATAAGTGGAATTTAAAACTGACATAAAATCCAGACAAGAGGTTGCATGTTGTTGGTATAGGAGAGAAATGGGGAGGGAGGGTAAAAAAGTTAAAGAAATGTGTGAGATTTCAAGACAGGGTATAGAGAAAGAAGAGAAGAGGGGCTCGGGTTTCATTTTGAGGTGTTTCTGGGTCTCCTAGAAAGCCCGTGCCAATCTCCACCAACAGAGTGAGACTTGAAAAGATTTTCCGGAGACAATTCTGGCACTATGGGGGTGGCGCTGGCAGGCATGGGACTTCTTCCTGCCATTCGTGGGAGATATCTGCAGCCTTATGCTGCTGGTATGGGGCTGCCCAGAGAGGTGGATCAGAACTCTGTGCGCCGGTGATCATCACGCAAACAATTGTTAGAAGGGCTTCTTGAAAACCTTTCCAAGTCAGGCTTTAGCCAAGGCGCCTGGCTGTCTTCAAATGATCTATTCCGTCCTCCCCAGTGAACTTTGCAAATAATTCCTCAAGCAATACTATTAGAACATCTCAAAACTAAATCCTAGTCCCTCCTCTTTCCCTTTTTCTACATGCTGCATTGGAAATCTCACGCACTTCTTTAATTACTTCAGTTTTTCTTTGCTTTGAAAACTCTTGTCTGGATTTTATTCCTAAGCTTTAAATCTACTTAATTGAATTACAGGTTTGTAAAATAAAATTAAAAATAACTGAAGCAATTACTTTCCCCAGAGCAAGTTGGTACTTTCCTCAAGGGGAATGCGCTTTCTTTCATCCTTAGGGTTATAATATCAAAGAGTTTTCCATATGACCTTTGTCTTTGGGAAATAGAAATTTCCTTCTATACCTATATTTATGAGTGTTTTTGTGAAGAATTGGTACTTGATTTTTTTTCAAATGCCTTTACTGCATCAATCAAGATGAAGATCTGTGGTGCAATACATTAATTGATTTTGTTATATTAAACCATCTATGAATTCCTTGGATACAACCCAATTGATCATGGTGTATAATTATTTTAATATTCAGTTGGATTTGTTTCACTAGTATTTTGGTTAGCATTTTTACATCTATATTCATGGGTGATATTGTTCTGTAGTTTTCTTTTCTTGGAATTTTTTATCTGGCTTTGGTATGAGTGTGATGCTGGCCTTTTAAAATGAGTTAAGAAGTTTCCCTCCCTCTTTAATTTTTGGAAAAGTTTGAGCAGGATTGGTGTGAATTCTTTTTTGAGTATTAGAGAAAATTCACCCATGAAGACATCTGGTCTTAAATTTTTCTTTTTTGGGAGGTTGTTAATTACTGATTTGATATCTTTACTTTTGATGTTGATATTTTCTACTTATTCTTGAATCAATGTAGGTAGCTTTCATGCTTCCAAAAATTTGTCCATTTCATCTAGGGTATCTAATTTGTTGCCACACCATTGGTTACAGTAGTCTTTTATAATCCCTTTAATTTCTGTAAGATTGTAAAGTCACTTCATTTCTGATTTTAATTTTTTGCTTCCTTTCTCTTTTCTTCTTTGTCAGTCCAAATAAATGTTCTTCTAAAAAACTTAGTAGTCTTTTCACAGAACAAAATTTGATTTTACTGATTCCCTCTATTGTGTTTTCTATTTACTTTTTCATTTATATCTGCTCTAATATTTGCTATTTCCATCATTATGCTCACCATAAAATTTAATTTGTTTTTCCCTTACAAGTTCATCTAGTTTTTAGGTTATGGCTCTGATTTGACAACTCTCTTTTTTTTAATGTAAGCATTTAAAGATACAAGTATCCCTCTCTGCGCTGCATTTGCTTCATTCTGTAAGTTTTGGAATTTTGTGTTTTTATTTTCATTCACCTCAAGATAATTCCTTATTTCCCTTGTGATATCTCCCTTGATCCATTCATTGTTTAACTGTATTGTTTAATTCCCACATATATGTGAATTTTTCAGTTCTCCCTGTTATTGACTCCTAGCTTCATTCAATTGTGTTCAGGAAGATACATTGCATGATTTCAATACTTTTCTATTTATTGAGAGTGATTGTGCAACTTAACATATGTTCTATCCCCGAAAAATCCGTGTGGACTAGAGAAGAATTTGCATTCTGCTCTTGTTGGTTGATGTGCTCTACTTATGTCTCTTAGGTCTAGTTGGTTTACAGTATCATTTAAGTCTTTTTTCCTTATTGATCTTCTGCCTACACATCTATTCATTACTAGTCTCCTACCATTACTGCAGAACTTCTCCCTTCAAATCTGTCAACATTTACTTCATATATTTGGAGCTCTTCAATTATGTGAACATATTTTCATAATTGTTGTATCTTCTTGTATTGACATTTTTAAAATCAGTATATAGTATCCTTCTTTGACCCTTGGAACATTTTTTTTTTACTTAAAATCTATTTTATCTGATGCCTTAGAGCTGCCCAGCTCTCTTTTCTTTATTATTTTCATGCAATACATTTTCCATCCCTTCACTTTCAACATACTTGTATATTTGAATTTAATGAGTGTCTTGTTTAAAAAAAACAAAGCCATGTATTTGGGCAATCCTTTTTATCTATTCTGCCAATCTCTGCCTTTTGACAGAGGCATTGGACCCATTTGCATTTAAAGTAACTACTGATATTACAGGACTTTCTGCAGTCATTTTGCCATTTGGTTTTTGTAAGTCTTATACCTTAATTTGTCCCTTAGTTCCTCCATTACCACCTTAATTTCATTTCAATTTCTTTGATCTTTTGTTGTGATCCATTTTAATTCCTTTTTCATTTCATGCTGTGTGTGTTTTTCAGATATTTCCATTGCAGTTAATGGTGCTCAAATTTAACATCCTAAATCCAGAACACTAATCTTTCATTTGAGTCCAACGTAGCTTCAATAGCCTACAGAAAATATGTCTATACTCCCATAGCCCTACTTTTTGTTGCTCTTCCACAAATTGTACCTTTATACATTGTGTGTGTCCAAAGCAATATATTTATCATTAATTTTAATGTGTTCACATTTTAGATCCTGTAAAAAGTTAAAAAGGCAGTTACATACCAAACATATTATATAATATGCCAGTTCTAATTACATCTGCAGTTGCCTTTCCTGGAGGTCTTTATTTTTTATGCCACTTCATACTACTGTGTAATGTCCTTTCCTTTCAGTCTGGAGAACTCCCTTTAACATTGCTAGTAGGGCAGATCTAGTGATGAACTCCCTCAACTTTTGTTAATCCGGAGATGTCTTATTCTCTCCTTCATTTTTGAGAGTTTCATCAGGTATGAAATTCTTGGTTGATGATTATTTTCTTCCAGAAATTTTATTCATACTGCAGCCTTATTCCCTTCATGGTTTCTGATAAGAAATTGCCACTTTTGGGGCTCCCTTGTACATGACGTTTTGCTTTTATCTTACAGTTTTCAAAATGCTTTGTCTTTGGCATTTGACAGTTTGATTATAATGTGTCTGGGTCTGGATCTCTTTGCATTTATCTGTTTGGAATGCACTGGGCTTCTTATATGTGTTTATGTACATATTTCATTAAATTTGAGAAGTTTTCTCCCATTATTGCTTTCATTATTCCTTCTGCCACTTTCCCTCTTTCTTCACCTTCCAGAAGACCCAGAATGCATAAATTGATATGCTTGATGGTGTTCCAAAATTCTCTCAGGCTCTGTTCACATTTCTTCCATCTTTTTTAAATTTCTTCTCCTCAAACTGATTCATTTCATTTGATTTATATTCAAGTTCACTGATTATTAATTCTGCCAGCTTCAATCTAATTCCTAGGCTACTCAAATATATGCATGAAATGGGATAATTTAAATAATGACAATTTATCTACTCACAGCCCGAGGCTGGGAAATAAGTACGACTCAAGGCATCATCAAGGCAATGCCTTCTTCCTGAACATTGCTGTGCCCTGAGACTGGTTGCTGGGGATCTTTGATCATTACCTTGTCACATGTCAAGGCCCATGATGGCATCTCCTGGCCTCTCCATTCTCTTCCATGTTCTGTTGAATTCCAGCTTTTACTGCACCCTGTGGCCTACTCTCTCTGTCTGAATTTCAGTCCACTTTTAAAGGACTCCAGTAATAGGATTAAGACATATCACGATTGAGGTGGGCTATATCTGCTTAATTGAAGAAGCATCTTCAAAATGTCCAACTGAAAATGGGTTCATACCCACAGGAATGATAAATTTAAGAACATAATTTTCTGGGGTATATACAGCTTCAAACCAACATAACACCCTGTTATTACACTTGGATTATTGTGATGAGTTTCTTACAATTGGTTAAAGCACATTTTTATAAGTGCACTATTCACCATAGTCCATAGTTAACCTTAGCATTCACCATTTGTGTTGTACAGGACCATGGATATAAAATTCATCCTAAAATTTACCCTTTTAATGACACCCAAATATATAATACAGTGATGTTAAATATTATGAAAATGTTCTACCACAACAAACATCCTCACCAAAACATCTTTATCATCTCAAATAGAAACTCTGTACCATTGAAGGAATAAATCCCCATTCACTACAGCCAATTTGTCCCCTGGTAAACTATATTCTAGATTTTAGCTCTATGAGTTTACCTATTCTAACTATTACTTATATCTCACTTATATGTGAGATCACAAATACTTATGCTTTTGTGTCTGGCTTATCTCATTCAACAAGTTGGTCATATATATTGTTTCATGTATCAGAACTCCATACTGTTTATGACTGAATAATATTCTATTATATGTATATAGCACATTGTTTATCCATTCAACAGTTGATGGATACTTGGGTTGCTTCCATCTTTTGGCAATTGTAAATAATGTCAATTTGAGAATTAATGTGCAACTATTTGTTCAAGCCCCTGCTTTGAATTATTTTGGTTATACACATAGAATGAGGTTGGCTGTATAATATGGCAATTCTATACTTAACTTTCTTAGGAACTGCAAGAATTTTTCCACAGCAGATGTCCTGTTTTACATTCATAGCAACAATGAAGAAGGGTTCCCATTTCTCCATATCTTCTCCAACACATGTATGTTTTCATTTTTTAAAATAGTAGCCATTTGAGTGAGTGTGAAATGTGGTATCTCATTGAGTCCTTGATATGCACCTCCCCAATGGCACATGATGTTGAACATGCTTCATGTGCTTTTTGCCAATTTGTATATATTCTTTGGAAAAAATTTATTCAAGACTTTTGCCCATTTTAAATTACCTTACTAGTCTTTCTATTGTTGAGTTGTAGGCCTTCATCATATATTATGGATATCAAACTCCCATTGGACATATGGCTTCCAAATTTTTTCTCTCTTGGTGTCCCATTGGACATGTGGTTTCCAAATATTTCTCTCTTTCATTTTCCACTAGAAAATGAAAGTAGCTTGTCATTTTACTTTCAGGATAAAGTCATTAGATGACAAAAACTTTCTAGTTTGGATAAGACCTCATTTGTCCATTTTGCTTTTATCAGTCATGTATTGGATATAAATTCCAAGAAACCATGGCATAACACAAGTTCATGAAATCACATTGTCTTCTAAGAGGTTTATAGTTATTGTTGCTATATTTAGGTCTTTGATACATTTTGAGTTGATTTTGTATATTCTGTTATACAAAACATTATTGTTATGCATACAGAGAGTGAGTTTTCACATCTCCATTCATTGAAGAGACCATTCATTCCCATTTATATGGTCTTTTACTCACTTTTCAAAAATCATTTGTCTAGGGCAGTGGCTGTGGCTCAATTGGTTGGGCTCCCATTTGCCATATGGGAGGCCCCAGGTTCGATGCCTGGGACCTCCTGGTGAAGGCAAGCTGGCCCACATGGCATGGTGAACTGACAGCCCACATGGTATGGTGAACTGGTGCAGCAAGATGAAACAACAAAGGGAGACAAGAAGACACAGGAAAAAATGCACAGCAAATGGACACAGTGAGCACAAGCAGCAAGGGGGAGATAAATAAATTTTTAAAATCAGTTGGCTAAAAATATGACATTTGATTTCTGACCTATCAATTTCATTATATTGGTCCATATGTCTGTCTTTGTGCCAGCACCATTCCCTTTTGATTATGGTTGCATTGTAATAAGTTTCTAAATAAAGAGATGTGAGTCCCCCAACTTCACCCTTCAATATGGCTTAGGCTATTCAGGGAGTGTTAACCTTCCATATAAATTTGATGATTAACTTTTCCATTTCTGTAAAGAAGGCAGTTGGAACTTTGATTATGATTGCACAAAATCTTTATATCACTTTGGATAGAATAATATCTTAACAATATTTAGTTTTCCATTCCATGAACTTGGGATGTCCTTCCTTCCATTGATTTCTTTAAACAATGTTTTCTAGTTTCTGTGTAAAAGCCTTTACAACCGCTGTTAAATTTATTCCTAGATATTTGACTTGTTTTGTTGCTATTGTAAATGGAATTTTCTTCCAATTGTTCATTACAAGGGTACGTAAAGATTATTGATTTTTGTCACTTGTATTGTACGTTATCACTCTGATGAAAAGATTCTTTACCTCTCATAGCTTGGTTATGGATTTTTTGAATATAGGATCATCTCATTTCAAATAGGAAAATTTTACTATTTCATTTTCAATTTTCATGCCATTCATTTACATTACATGCCCAATTGCTCTTGCCAGAACCTTCTGTGTATTGTTGAATAAGAGTGGTTTCAGGGGTCATCCTTGTCTTATTTCTGATACTAGGGGGAAAGCCCTGATTCCTTCACCATTAAGTGTATTGTTAGTCACAACTAACATATATATTCCCTTTATTATGTTGAGGAAGTTTCTTTCCCCAAAACAAGAGAGGGAGGGATACAGTTTACAGTAAATTCAGATTTTTGCCAGCAAACTTCGTCTGCTGTATTGGAGGGGTTGCACACTTACAGGTTGGATAGGGCCATGATATTGTTTGCTCTGAGAATGTGCAGTAAGCTAAATATAATTTACCTTCTCAAAAACCTTCCCTGCTTCCCTGGGCTGGTTGCTGAGGGCACAGAGAGAGGGAAGGTGCTATGGGCCAAAAGAGGAGAACAACTTCTGAGAAAATTTGCATGGCTTGGCCCCCATGAGGATGTCGCTTCTGCATCACCCACCATTGTAGGGATACAGTAAATCAGTTGTCTCCTCATGCCAGGAGTATAAGCTGAGAAGTCTGCCAAAGATCATCTCCTGGTAGAGCAGAAAAGTGCAGATAATAAGGAAAAATAAATAATTAAAATAATTAATAAATATATAAATAATGGTGGAAATCAGGAATCTTTAATGTCCACCTATGAAGGCCCTTGAAAAATGGCCTGCATTCCATGCTAAACCAGCAAGCTTTTTGTGAGTGCTGCATGAATAAAACCACAATCATCCAGGACTAAAAGGGGCATGGAGGGAAGAGATGGAATGGAAAATAACTTTAAGAGGAAAATGATGGAAGCTGAGTTTTGTATTTGTCATCTGCTTGGGCAGAAAGAGGAACCCACCCATATGTACAGAGAGGGTGAGTTTGTCCCAGAATTGAAGAGCATGCATGTTACAGCCTGCTGTTCAGGGAAAGCTTTGCTGCCACATAGTACAGAGAGAGTGGAGCACATTCCCCATGGGTTGGGGACAATGAAGTCAACAACCCAGTACTCTGAGGTAGGTAGGCCTTTTCCTCATAGGTTGGGGAGAGTGAGGTGGACACTCACTCTGAGAGGGTTGTGCCTGTTCACCATAGATTAGGGAAAGTAAAGTCACCACTTCACTGCTCTGAAGAGATTGGACCTGTATGCCAGAGATTTGGGAGAATGTTGCCAGTGGTTTACAGTATAGTTTACAATTTGGACTGTACAGTTTAATAATTTATGATGATATTTAACATGTCCTGTGTCCATTGATGTAAGGTAATGAAGAATATTTCCCATAACCATTACATACCCCATTTGATCTTTTCTGTTCCTTCCACCCCACCCCTTGGGGCATATGACTCTTCCCTGTCTTGGCTCATGGGATGACAAGATTCATATTTACATGTCCTGGTTATTCTAACCTGTCCTTCCTAATCTACCCACCTGTTAATCTTCCACCACTGAACCCAGTAAAATCTCTACCCACCTGTCCTATCCTTCAATATGTAATTATACTCTTTCAATTTACCATAGATAATGTCCATATGGGTGATGGCTCACAGCCTACCCTCCTCTCTTTCTTCCTTGTTAGCCTATCTTTCAGTCAGTCATTCTCAGAAACTGTTATCTTACCTCAATTCAAATCAAGGAGGTCATAAACTGTTCTTCCTTCAATGCCTGGCTTGCTTGACTCAACATAAGGTCTTCAAGATTCATCCATGTTATTCCATGTGTTAGCACTTTATTCCTTCTAACAGCTGAGTAATATTCCATTGTATGTATGTGCCACATTTTGCTTATCCATTCATCTGTTGATGGGCACTGGGGCTGATTCCAACTTTTGGCAATTGTGAACAATGCCAC
>JAQZBX010104188.1:0-10976 GCA_029593785.1 Cabassous unicinctus | reverse complement strand
GATACTCTCTTAATTTCTGTTTATCTGTGAAGATTTTGAACTCTCTATAATTTTTGAATGTCAGCTTTACTGGACAGAGATTTCATGGCTAGAAGTTTCTTTCTTTGAGTACTTTGACTGTGTCATACCACTGTCTTCTTGCCTCCATGGTTTCAGATTAGAAATCAGCACTTAATCTTATTGTGCTTTCCTTTTATGTGATGGTTCTCTTTTCTCTTGCTGCTTTGAGTATTTGCTCTTTGTCTTGATAATTGCTCATTTTAACAAGTATATATCTTGGAGTAGGCTTATTCAGATTTAGAATCTTTGGGTGCACTGTGCTTCTGGGACATGTACATCCACCTTCCTCAATCGGGTTGGGAAATTTTTAGCCATTTTTTCCTTCAACAATCCATCTGTTCCCTTTCCCTTTTGTTCTAATTCTGGGATGCTTATAAGGCATATGTTTGTGCGTTTTGTGATGTTGGTTAAATCCTTAAGACCCTGCTTCATTTTTTTCTATCTTTTTATCTACCTATTGTACTATCTGTTTTATTTCTGATGTACTATCTTCCACATCACTAATTCTTTCTTTTGCCTGTTCAAATCTGCTGTTACATGATTCCAGCATTTTTATTATTTCTTGGATTGAGCCATTTGTCACCATCATATCTGTTATATTTTTATGTATCTTTACAATTTCTTCAGGATGTTCTCCCAGTATCTTCTTAATATCCTTAATCCCTTCCTTCAATACATTAATCTGGTCCATTATTTTTGTTTGGAGAGCTTTGATTAGTTGTTCGATGTTCTGCATCTCTTGCTGGTTTTTAGTTTGTTCATTGAACTGGTCCATGTCTTCCTGTTTCTCAGTATGGTCTGTAATTTTTTCTTGTCCTCTGGTCATCATTTTATCTTGATGGGCTTATTCCATTGATTAGCTTCTGTCTTTGCTCTAGAGTTTTATTTAGCTGGTGGTTCTGTGTATGTGTTAAGTTTTCACTTTGACACTTTTTTCTTCTTGTTATATTTCCTTGCTGATATATTTTTGTTGTTGATGTTTGTTTTATTCCTTGCTGATTTCTATGTTGCCTTGAAGGAAAAAGATTAGGGACAGAGGAATTGAAAGAGGTAAGAAAGGAAAAAGGATAATAGTAATAATAATAAAAGATAGAAGAGGGGCCATATAAGACTTAGTAAAATGAATGTTTAACTCATGTGGGCTGTGTAGAGAAATAAGGATTAAAAAAAGTGGAGTACCTACAATGAAATGGTCAAACAAATAGAGAAAAATATATAGAATGATTTAAAAGGTCAGAATGATGAGGAGAGAGAGAAAGAACAAAGAAAGGGCTGAAACGAAAAATTAATTTTAAAAATATGAAAGAAAACAGAATAGACAAGATAGAAATAAAAAACAGTGAAGTTGAGGAATAAAGAATAAGGGTGGAATGTAAGAACCACATCAGAATGGAGAATATAGAAAGATGAAGGATGGAAAAGAGATAGCGTTTTTCAACAAAATCAATATACACAGAAAATGGTAATTCAAAGAAGAAGAAGCACAGTAAAAAAGAAACAAGCTAGCAGCACTTAATTAAAAAAAAAGTCAGGGGTAGGAAAGAGGAAAGAAAAGCAAGAAACAAAGAAACAAACATAGGAAAACCAAACAAACACCCAAGCATGCAGTCAAACAAAGCTAAGGAGGAACCGCTTTCCTTCTTGGGCCCTTGTGAAGCCTCTCAGTCTGCCTGTGTTCATCAATCAATTACCCTATAGGCTTCTCTCTGCAGGTTTTAATGCAGATTTTAGTGAGTAAACTAAGTTAAAAAAAATTTTTAAGTAACTTTTTTTTTTTTTTTTGGAGAAATAAGCGAGCTGAAAGAAGTTACTACAACAATAATATCTATGTTTTCCTTGTCCTAGGTTATCAGCTGTATGTTAGATATTCCAGTGAATCATTACTCTTAGAGGAGCTGGAAATTGAACTAGGGACCTCATATATTCAAGACAGAAATTCCTCCAATGAGCTAAGTTAATCATTGGGTCATTTAGTTCTTCAGAAACCTATTTAGTCACTTTCCCCTGTGAAGGTTTTCTCTCCTGTGGAAGCAGGATTCAGCAGGCTGTGTAAGCAGATCCCTCCTCCCCTTTCCTGGTCAGGTTGAGGTCTTTTTGAAATTCAAGTGGGACCTGATGACTGAGTTCACCTCACTGAAATGGTTTATAAGCTTATTCTAGATTACCCCTCCTCCCAGGGGACCCTTAACAGGCTCATGGAAACTTATTAAGCACGACCCACTGCCTGACTCCCTTAGGGGAGTTGAAATTCTGATAGTTCTCAGTGCAGAACTATTAAATTGGCTGACTCCACCCTCTCTCAAGCCAAGCCTCTGTATTCCAAGGCAGTTAGGTAAATCAGGCTTCCTCAACAGATCAGCCTCTCCCTTCAGCCCGGCGCCACTTCAAGCTGGCTGGTGTGTTCAACAAAGCTCAAAGGGGGTCCAGTAACCAAACCCACAGAAAGGAAGACGCTCTCTTCCCTCTGTCAGAGCTCTCCCAATCTCAAAAAATGCTCCCTCTTGCCATAGCCCTTTGCCCTGAGGGTGGGCTTAGCTGTCCATATATTAAATTTCCAGCTTGGGAAAAACTCAGTTTTTGTCTTGAGCAATCCACCTCCCTGTCTAGCTCCCTCCAGATCGATGTCCCAAAGGTTCTCACTCTGTTGGTTCCCAGAACAGCCCACTTGGGCAGGATCCTGTCCCCAATTAGCCATCCTCTGTGAGAGAGACGGTGAGTGCCCACCTAAACCAATGCCATTTTGCCTCCCTACCTAGCATGTTGAATTTTTATTTGCATTTCCATGATCACAAATGATATTGAACATTTGTTCATGTGTTTCTTCACCAATTGCATTTCTTGATTGGACAATCGTCTTTTCAAGTTTTGTTCCCATTTTTATTTTGGTAATTTGTCTTTTTATTTTTGAGTTGTATAATCTTATATATCATGGATATTAAACCCTTATCAAAAATGTGATTGCCAAAATTTTTCTCCCATTGAGTTGGTTGCCTTTCACTGTTTTGAAAAAGTTCTTCAAGGTGCAAAAGTGTTTAATGTTAAGTTCACATTTATCTAACATTTCTTTTATGGCTGATGATTTTGGTGTAGGTTTCAAGAAGCTCTGCTTACCATAAGATCTTGAAGATGTTGTCCTACATTTCCTTTTAGGTGATTTATGATTGTCTCTTTTATATTTAGGTCCTTGATCCATTTTGAGTTATTTTTTGTATAAGGTGTGACATATGGTTCCCCCCTATTTTGGTGTGGCTATCTAAGTTTTCCCAGCATCATTGAATAGACTTTTCTGGTCATGTTGGTGTCTTGAGAGTCCTAACAAAAATCACTTGACTGTGGAAGTTAGAGTTTACTTTTGAGTTCTCAATTGGGTTTCATTGGTCAGTGTGTCTGTTTTTATGTCAATATCATGCTCTTTTTAACACTATAGCTAAGTAATAAGATTTAAAGTCAGGAAGTGAGAGTCATTCAACTTAATTCTTATTTTTAAGATATTGTTGGCTAATCTGGGTCCCTTACTCTGCCAAATAAATTTGATAATAGGTTTCTCCATTTCTGTAAAAAAGGCTGTTGGGATTTTTGTTGGGATTGTGTTGAATCTGTAAATCAGTTTAGGTAGAATTGTCAGATTAAAGATATTTAGTGTTCCAATCCATTAACTCAGAATGTCCTTCCATTTATTTAAGTCTTCTTTGAATACCTGTAGCAATTGTTTGTAGTTTTCTAATACAGGGTCTTTATGTTATTGGTTAAGTTTATTGCTAAATATTTGCTTTTTCAGTTGCTATTATAAAAGATTTTTTTTCTGATTTCATTCTCAGATTGCATATTAGAAGTGTATGAAATGCTATTTTTGGTATAAATCTTTTCTCCCACCACTTTGCTGAATGCCTCTATTAGTTAGAGCAGCTTTGTTGTGTATTTTTATGGATTTTCCAGATATGGGATCATATCATTAGGAAGTTTTCTTCTTGCTTTCCTAAATGGGTATTTTTTATTTCTTTATCTTGCCTAATTGCTCTAGGTAGAACTCCTAGGTTTTCTAGGAATATTGAATAACTGAATTGAATATTGAATAACTGTGGTGACAGTGAGAATCCTTGTCTTGTTTCTAACCTCAGCTTTATTACAATGCTTTCAGTATTTCAATGTTGAGTACCATGTTAGCTGTATTTTTTTCATATATGCACTTTACCATATTGGGAAATCTTCCTTCCATGCTAATATTTTGGAGTAATTTTTATCAAGAAAGGATTCTATATTTTGTCAAATTCCTTTTCTGCATTAAGCTAAAGACCATGTGATTTTTCTTCTTCAATTTACCAATATGGCTTATTACACTAATTGAATTCCTTGTGTTGAAACCCTCTGGCATGTCTGGGATACAACATAATTGAACATGGTGAATAATTCTTTTAATTTTTTTAATTGCATTTGCAAGTATTTTGTTGAGGATTTTTGCATCTATATTCATTAGAGATAACGGTCTATAATTTTCTTTTTGCATAACATCTTTCTCTGGGTTTGGTATTAAGGTGATGTAGGCTTCATAGAATGAGTTTGGCAGCATTCTTTCCTGTTCAATTTTTGGAAGAGCTTGAGCAAGATTGTTATTAGGTCATCTTTAAATGATTGATAGAATTCACCTGTGAAGCCATCTGGTCCCAAAATTTTCAATTTTGGGAGCTTTTTGATGACTGCTTTATCTCTTCACTTGTGATTGATTTGTTGAGGTCTTCTATTTCTTCTAAGGTCAGTGTAGGTGGATTGTATGTTTCTAGGAATTTGTCCATGTCATCTACATTTTTTAGGGTTTTTTGCATACAGTTGTTCATAGTATTCTCTTATGATCTCTATTATTTCTTTGGGGATGGTGGTAAAGTCCACCATTTCATTTCTGATGTATTTCTTTGTGTCTTCTCTTGTTTTTTATAATTTTTCAATATACATAAGGTTTTGTCATTTTTGTTGATCTCCTCAAATTAACATCTTTTGATTTTGTTGATTCTCTCTGCTGGATTTTTAATCTCAGTTTTATTCATTTCTCCTGTGATCTATACTATTTCTTTCCTTTGGCTTGGTTTTGGATTCATTTGCTGTTCTTTTTTTTGTACATCCACAGGTGCAGTTATTCAATTTTCACATTTTCTTCTTTTTTAATGTAAGCACTGAGTGTTACAAATTTCCTTCTTGGCACTGCTTTTGTGGTTTCCAACAGATTATCATATGATGTGTTCTTATTTACATTCATATTGAGATATTTGCTGAATTCTCTTGCAATTTATTCTTTGACCCACTGATTATTTTAGAATGTGTTTTTTAATCTCCATATACTTATGAAATTTCCCCCTTTTCCTTCCATTATTGATTTCCACCTTTTTTCTTTTATGATGACAGAAAGTGTTTTGTTTAATTTGAAAGTTTTTAAATCTATTGAAACTTTTATTGTGACCCATCATATTATATATCTTGTAGAAGGTTCATGATCAACTAAAAAGAATATCTATCCTTCTGTTTTAGAGTGCAAAGCTCTACAGTTGTCAGGTGTAGTTTATTTATCATATTATTCAATCTATTTCTTTATTTAGTGTAGCCGTTGGGCAATTTGACGCAATTATGAATTCCAAAAATATAATTGGATCATGCATGTAAACTGATCTGTTAATCTGGGCATGATTAAGTTATGATTAGGACATTGACTGGGCAACGTCAGTAGGGTTTTGGGCCCCACTCCTTGGTGGGTGGGGGAATAAAATATAAAAGGCATCACAAAGAGCAGAGTTGCAGCAGTTTTTGAGAAGTAGTTTTGATATTGGAGATTTGGTGTTGGAGAGAAGGTCCCAGGAGAAGAGAAGTGAGTCGTTCACTTGATAGTCTACAGCTGACCTTGTGGAGGAACCAGAGGAGCTAAGCCCAGAGAGAAATGTAGCCCCAGGAAAAGAGGAACCCAAGAAGCCTGAACTCTGGCAAACCTCAGGAGCTCTCTTGCTCCAACACGTGGCAATGGACTTTGGTGAGAGAAGAAATGTAATGCTTTATGGCCTGGTATCTGTGGACTTCTATGCTAAGTAAATACCCTTTATAATGACCTATACATTATTGGTATTTCACATTAGCAACCCTTTTGGATGACTAATACATTTTTCTTCTGACCAGATATTCTATCCATAACTGAGAGGGGTATATTGAAGTCTCAAATATTATTGTATAGAAAGCTATTTCTTCTTCAATTTTGATGGTGTGTGCCTCAAGTATCTTGAGGCCTTTAGGTCAGGAGCATAAATATTCAGTATATTTATTTCTTGTTGGTGAACTGCCCCTTTTATTAATATATAATAACTGTCTCTATCCCTTATATCAGTTTTACATTTAAAATTTATTTTGTCCAATATTTGTATTATTTCTCCAACTTTTTTTGTTACTACTTGAATGAAATATATTTTTCCAAACTTTCACTTTTTACCTGTATTGTGTTCCTACATCTGAGGTGAATCCCTTATAGGTAGTATATAGATAGCTCATATTTTTTAACCATTCTATCAGTCTATGTATTTGATTGGGGAGTTCAAGGCATTAACTTTCAATATTAATACTGTAAAGGCATTACTGACTTCATCCATTTTGTCCTTTGGCTTTCTGCTGTCATATTGTATTTTGCCTGTATTTTTTTCCTTTAATTTACACTTCCTAATAATCTCTATTTCTACAACTTTCTCTAAGTCTTTCATCCTTATTATTTCCTCTTGGACTGCAGTAATCCCTTTAGTATGTCTTGTAATTCTGGTCTTTTGGTAACATATTATATCAGTTTTTCTTTTTACAGTGATGACTTTGAATTCAACAATATGTAAATATATTTATATATAAATATATATATAAATTTTAAGAAGCTTTAGATTACATTAATGTTACATAAGAGATATAAGGGATTCCTGTATGCCCCACACCCTCCCCTCCCACACTTTCTCACATTAACAACATCGTTCATTTGTGTGGTACATTTGTTAAAATTAATAAACTCATTTTGAGGCATTGCTACTAACTGTGAAATATAGTTTACATTATAGTTTACACTCTGCCATGCACAATTTTATAGGTTATGACAAAATTTATAATGGCCTGTATCCTTCATTGCAATGTCATGCAGGACAATTCCAATATACTGAAATGCCATCATGTCACATGTATTTTTCCATCTCCCTCTGATCAGAACCTCTGGTGGCCACTGCTTTTACACCAATGATAAAAGTTTTTCCATTGCTGGAATAATAATATTTCTATAATAGAATAATGATGAGTCCAGTTTACTTCACTGCTCATTTCCCTTCTTGAGGTTTTTCAGATGGGGAAGAAAACTCTGTTTCTAATTGAGAGAGAGCTTAGATCCCATGGATCAGATGAATGAGACTATCTTGTTTGCAGTTGCAGACATTCTCTGTTCCTTGGGATAGTCATTGTCCAACACTATCTCCTTGTTTGTTTTCCTGGGTGTGTCCAATTAACTGGAGAGAAGCTGTTGCATGTCATCTGAGATTCACGCTCAACTGGCACAGGAACAGACTGGAGATTTAAGTCTCTTTGACATATATTTAACAAGTATAGTGATAATTATAACTTCAAATAATAGAGGTAGAATAGCCATATTTAGGGAAAATATAAATGAATTTAACTCTGTTACACTGGGAACCATAAATTCCAAACAGAAGTCCACTGAGAGGGTGCAGAAATCCTGAGCTTGTCTGCCCTGCTTACAGTGTCTAGATGTTTCTAGAGACCACAGAAGACCTGCTGTTTGAGATTCTATTTACTATGGCAGTCAATGAGATCCTGATGAGGCATGCATAAGCATATCCTCTGGAATGATGTCCCAACTCTGAAATCTCTTAGCCATAAAAATTGATTTGTATTTACCATTTACCCCTTTTGGTTCAGGTCTTTTTCCAGATGCATTGCTTGTTGTCCCTTGATAATAATCACTCAGTGCCAGGGAGGCTTATCCCTAGGGGTCATGTCACATGCCATGGTGAAGGTAGGGCATTTGTATGCTGATTTTGACTTAGGGAGAAGTGACATTTGAGAAACAAGGCAGGTTTCAGCTGGTAACTCTTAGGCAATATATAATACTAACTTAAGTTTCAATTTCACAAGAAAAGTTTCATATGTACAATCATCATTATCAAGGGCCTGTCATAATGGTCTGTCCTCCTTCACTAGGCACTGCCCATATACTAAGGGGATTTTTGCTGTTCTATTTGAGAATGTAGCAGGACTTCCAAGGATGGTAATTCAATATACTTTCAGTTACTGTGTGGATATCCACATACTAAGACAATGCCCCATGACCACTGGAACATATCCATATGCTTTAGAGGCATGCCTCCGCTGCACCCCTCCCCACACATCCACTTCTCACCTTCACCCCACACCAGTGATCCTCCCTTGACACAGTTTTGACCCTTCTACTATCCAAAACCTCTCCAAAAGTAAAGCCATAAAAATAACCAAGAAAATTAATAATAAAATAAAATAAATTATAAAAATGACTTAAAAATAACAAATAAAAACAAAAATAAAATGTGAAATAAAATAAAAATATTTTATAAATTGTTTCTTTCATCACTGAAAGTATGCTATCTATTTTGCACAGTGACACTTTCTTCTGTGTATTCCCCTATTGTCTTATTTCTGCATTTTATCTTTAAGGAAGCTCTAAGTTACCAAAAGATCACATAAAAAATATAGGAGATTCCTCAAAGCCCAATGCTCTCCCCCTTTTCCACTTTCTACTATTAATAATATTTTACACGTGATGGTGTATTTGTTACAATTGATATACAAAACTTGAAGCATTTTTACTAACCATCGTCAATGGCTTACATTATGGCATACATTTTGCACCACACAAATTTATATGTTTTGAAAAAATTTTAAATGCACTATAGCAGTTTGGCAATTACTCAGGAAGCTCAATATAGAACTGCCATATAATCCAGCAATCTCACTGCTGGGTATATACCCAGAAGAATTGAAAGCAGGAACATGAACAGATATATGAATACCAAGGTACATAGCAGCATTATTCACTATTGCCAGAAGTTGGAAACAACCCAAATGTCCATCAACAGATGAATGGTTAAGCAAACTGTGGTATATACATACAATGGAATATTACTCAGATATAAGAAAGAATGAAGTATTAACAAGCCAGATAACATGGATGAATCTTGAAAACGTTATGTTGAGTGAAGTAAGCCAGGCACATAATGAAAAATATTACATGACCTCACTGATATGAGTTAATCAAATTTAGCAGACTCACAGAGCTAGAGTTTGGAAGAAATGTTTACAGTAGACAGAAAGGGAGTGAAATGTTGTGAGCCAGTGCATATAAAATCAATTTCCAACCCTTTACTTGCAAACCCCTTGCGTCCCTGGGTCTAAGGTGAGTTTCTTGTAGAAAGCATTTAGATATGTCATATTTCCTTATCCATGATGCCAATCTCTTTCTCTTGATTGGATAGTTTATTCCATTAACATTCAACATTATTACTGTCAAGGCAATACTTACATTAGCCATATTTTCCTTAGGTTTATATATGTCATATTTTTTTTTACTTCTCTTTTAATCTTTTTAGTTATTCTTTCCAATAACTTTCCTTCCTACACTCTCCTCCAACATTCTCTTTCCTGTTTTTTCCTTTCAACCTGCAGAACTCCCTTTAGAATTATTGAATGGTTTCTTGTGGATAAACTCTTAATTACTGTTTATCAGTGAATATCTTGGACTCTCTCTCATTTTTGAATGTCAGCTTTGCTGGATACGCAATTCTTGGCTGATAGTTTTCTTTCCTTTAGCACTTTAACTATGTCATACCACTGCCTTCTACCCTCCATTGTTTCAGGTGAAAAATGAGCACTTAATCTTATCAAGCTTCCTTTGTATGTGATGAATATCTTTTCTCTTGCTGGTTTCAGTATTCTTTCTTTGTCCTGAGCATTAAACAATTTAATAAGTACATGTCTTGGGGTAAGCATATTGGGAGTTATACTGTTTGGGATTTGTTGAACTTCTTAGACATGTACGTCCATGTCCCTCAAAAGTGCTGGGAAATTTTCAGTCATTATTTCCTCCAGCATTCCTTGAGCTCCCTTTCCCTTATCTTTCACCTCAGGGATGTCTATAATGCATATGTTTGTGTGTTTCCTGTTGTCACTCGAATCCTTGTGTCCCTGCTGGATTTTTTGTATCTTTTTATCTATCTCTTCTATTTGTCTGATTTCAGATGTACTGCCTTCAACATCACTGATTCTTTCTACTTCCTGTTCAAATCAGCCATGTATATCCAGTATTTTTTTTTTATTTCTTACATTGTGCCATTCATCACCATCAGATCTTTTATCTTATCTATGATTATAATTTCTTCAGTATGTTTCCCCAGTGTCTTCTTAATATCTTTTTTCTCTGATTAACTTCATTAAGTTGTTTCATGTTATTTTTTTGGACATCCTTGATTAGTTTCGCATGTTTATTATTTTCTCTTGTTTTTCAGTTTGTTCATTAGACTTGGCCATGTCTTCTTGTTTCTTCATATGGCTTGTAATTTTTGTTACTGTCTAGGCATCTGTTTATCTTGATGGGCTTATTCATTTGATTAGCTTCTCTTTCTACTCTAGGGTTTCATTTTTTTGTGTGTGTGGTATGGCTCCTTTTTGATACTTGGTTCCTCTTATTCTATATCCTTGTAGTTGTCTTTTCCTTTTAAAAAATACCAGAATCAAAAAGGCAAAATAAGAAGAGAAACAGAATCATTGTAATAAAAATAAAAAGGTAGAATAAGAACTAAACAACAGCCAGGATTAAAATAAATAATACTGGAAAAAATCATAAAAATATAATATAATAAAAATTTAAAAGGTGG
>JAQZBX010104187.1:0-10976 GCA_029593785.1 Cabassous unicinctus | reverse complement strand
CCCTCACCGTGGCCCCTCACCGTGGCCCCTCACCGAGGCCTTGGGCTGCCGGCCAGCCAGCCTGCGCCGCCCGCCGGGCCGTGTGTCCTCGGCCCCCGCCCAGCGCCGCCACGGGCCGTGTCTTGGCAGCTCAGTCCTCTTGGCTCGGCTCTCGTGCCAGGTCTCAGCGGTGGCTTAAATGGGTGACGCGTCACCAGGTGCGACTCTCGACCGTCAGCCACGACAGCACAGCACGCCCAGAGTCCCGCCACCTGTCTGATGGGGTTTCCCGCTCAGGCGGCCCTGGCCGGGCATGGCTCCCTGCGACCTGAGCACCGGTGTGGGACCTGCCCCTCTGCAGACCAGGCGCGGGCCTGCAGAGCCGTTTCCCACCTCGTCCCCAGGCACACAGAGGATGTGATGCGAGTCACATTGAAAACACATGTGACTCAGCCGAGCAGGCAGAGGCCCCAGGCGGAGGGCGGCTGCTGTAGGGGCTGCTCTGAGAAGTGGTGCAGGCTCCCCGGGAGCCGGGCACAGGCCTTTCACTTATTTTCACAGGCTGGAAGAGCCGGTGTGCGAAGAGCAGGAGTGGCATGATCTGGTGGGCCGTGGACGAGTGCTTTGCCCAGGCCTCTTCTCCAGAGGGGCTTTTCAGGCCAGCTCTGGGCTCAGGGCCCAGGGTAGGCGAGCAGCTTGACCACGAGGCTGGGAATTCACAGGCCCGTGTCTGGCCTTGTGGGTCTCCCCGAGTCACCCAGGGAGGGTCCATTTTGCAGCCAGCCACTTTCCGGCAGCAAAGGGAAGCAGGATTTCTCTCACCCTTGCTGCTCTCCTGGAGCTCAGGGAATACTCACTGCTGGCACACGGCTGCAGCCCCCTCTGGCTCTGGACTCCGGAGACGGGGCCTCTAAAGGACCCCCAGACTGTGCCTCGTCCAGGGGTGGGCGTTTTCCAGCTCCAGAGCCCCTGGGCTGGCTGGACGGCACTGAGGACAGGAGCCAGGGCCTGTGGAGCCAGGGCAGGTCTCCCTGCTTCCATGTTAGAGACCTAGCAATTAGACAATCCACGTTCTTAATTCAGTCATCAGACCAGAGCTGCTGTAGCGATAAACGGCAAGTGGCGTGTCCCTCCATGTGAGGCCGTTGCCATTTCGGAAGGTTGCTGAATCTCCTGATTTTCAAGAAAAATGGGAAATTTTGGCGCCCGTCACATCTTGTAAATTTTAAATGTTGGCAAATTAACATAAAATACCATAGAAGGCAAACCAAAACTTGACCTTGGCAACCCAACCCTGCCAGAGCTTATGGGTCAATTACTCAAAGAGATTTTGCAGGAGTAGCAAACAGTAAAAAGACCCATGTTTTGGGAAATTAAACATTTGTTCAGCTTGATAATCGTCTCTTCTCATGCGCTGGGGCTGGAGTAGCTCCTCCCCCACGAGATGGGTGCCCCCCCCCCGTTCTCCTAAAACCTAAGAGCCCCTGAGCGACGTCCTTGGCGTCTCCGTCTAAAAGCTTTGGCTGATCTAAGCTCGCTGATGTGGCAGGTCAGACTGATTAAACAAAAGTAATAAAAACCGTATTTGTACAACTGCACACGCCTCTTTGTTTATTCATAGTCCCTTGGAATGAGCCTTGGCAGGCTCCGGAAGCAGCTGTGTTTTAGTTTCCTCAGCTGCTCAAGCAGACACCACGAAACAGATGGGGTCAAACGACGGGGATCCACGAGCGCAGGGGTCAAGGCGTCATCGGGGCGACGCTTTCTCCCGGAAGGCTGTGGCGTTCTGGGGCCTGGGGCCGGCTGCCAGCTGCGCTCCGTCCTCAGCTGCCACGTGGAAGGCGCTCGGGCGTCTCCTGGCCTCCCCCTTCTCTTCCGGGTTCCGCTGGTTTCGGCTTCTGGCTGCTCCCTTGGTGGCTCTCTGTCTGCCTGAGTCCCATCCTCTTATAAAGGGCCCCAGAGTAGGATTAGGCCCACCCTGGGGGAGGAGGCCCCACCTTCCCTGCCATGGCCTCACCTTCCCTGCCGTGGCCTCACCTTCCCTGAGGAGACCTCACCTTCCCTGCCGTGGCCTCACCTTCCCTGCCGTGGCCTCACCTTCCCTGCCGTGGCCTCACCTCCCCTGCGGTGGTCTCTTCAGAAGGGCTCCCTCCAGTGGGTCTACACCCACAGGAAGGGGTTCACCCTAACCACCTGCTTTTCTGGGGTGCATTCAGCTCCCAAGCAGCCCAGACCGCCCCAGAATTTACTAAGTCATCTTGATCTTGTGCATGACCCAGCTTCGCGGCTTTAGATTTTCCCCTACCTTCGGCGTCCTGAACCCATCTGTTAATTAACAGAGCGTGCGGGAAGTATGCTCTCCCGATGCCACGAGACGACCCAGGCTGCTGCAGCCTTCATATGGAATGAGATTTCTCCAGGGTTCAGATATGGAAACAGGCTTTAAAAAATATTTCTTTTAAGCCAGACACTAAAGGACAAATAATGGCTGATTCTACTTATGTGAAATACCCAGAAAGAGCCAATGCATAGAGACGGGAAGTAGATTGGGGCTTCCTGGAGGCTGGGGGGAGGGGAAGGGGCGTGGGCTCGGCGGGGACAGAGTCTCGGTTCGGGGGCATGAAAAGCCTTGGTGATGGATGGCGGCGATGGCAGCACAGCCCTGGGAATGTAATCGATGCCGCTGAATTGCATGCTTAAAAACAGGTAAAATGGGACATTTTGCATTATTTATAGTTACCACAGTAAAACTATTTTAAAGATAAAAACATATTTCTTTTAAAAGATAATATATCATGTGGCAGGAATCCACAGGGCACCAAAGATCTGCAGTGGGAACTGGACCCCTCCCACCTCACCACGGTGACGTTTGGAACTCGTCCTCCGCGCTTGGCGGCCAGGGCCGCGTAGAATGCTGAGCAGCAGCCTTGGCCTCCACCCGCTAGATGCCAGTAGCAACCTCGTTCCCCCGTTGCCATGACAACCAAAAATGTCTCCAGACTGCCGATGTCTCCTAGGGGGAAGGGGGTGCAAAAGTGCCTCCCCTCGGGGACCCCTGCCCCAGAAGCAGATGCTGATGCCGGCCTCTGGTCGTGCGTGTGCAAGCACACACGTGTGTGCCTTTATTTATGTGCATGTGCACATGGAACTTAGAAAACACGAGTGCAATTCCACTTGCTATTCTGCACCGTGCTTTTTTATTTTTTTTGCTTGCGATCGTTTCTTTTGCTCACAAATGTGCAATCTGAGCAGAACTTATTGGGGACACGTGGCATCAGCCGGGAAGGCCTGTGGGGCAGGGGGACCCGCCTCCCAGGTGGCCCCTGAGGCTGACGAGCTGGTGTGGCCCTCGCCAGGGGCTCGGCTCCTCTCCAGTGGCCTCTTCCGTGGGCTGAGGGGTGTCCTCCCGTCCAGGCGGCCGGGATGAGGGCCAGCGGCCAGGGGAAGGCGGCAGAAGTGCAGTTGCCGTGACCGCCTGCCCCGTCAGGCCTGCTTGGTCCCTCCAGCCCAGGCGTGCCAGGCCGGTGGGGGTTGGGAGCCCCGTGCCTCCTGACGGGCGAGTGTCAAGGTCACGTCGGGAAGAAAGCATTTGGGTGGGAGCTCTTGTTTTTCTGCAGTGAGAGAGGTGGTCTGTTCCCCAGCTTTGCCGCAGGCTGTGTCCCACCTTGCGTTTCCAACTTAGCGACTGCTCCCGGAGTGCCCCTGGGCAGTACACGCAGCTCTGCCTCGCTCCTGTGCTGTTCAGAGGCGGAAGAGCGTGCCGTTCCTAGAGGCACTGCAGAACCTTTTTAAAAAATAACGCAAACTATTAAACACCTGCCTCTCCTGTAAATTAGCAAAAGTGCATTTATCATCAGGAAGGCTGAGACTCTGGTTAGGCAATACAGGATCTGCTATGCAAAAGGATATTGACCCCACGAGCTTGTGTATAGGGAGCCCGTTTGTCCAAAGGACAGGCTACCCTGTAACTCAGTAATTAATAGGAAATAGCCTCTTTTCTCCTGGAAAAATAGATTATCTCATAAGCGCTTTAAAAATTCATGTTTCCACAAGAAAACTAACCTGCGGTGTTAGAAGTTAGAGCGCTGGTTCCCGCCATGGGGTGCGAGATGGAGAGGGGCACGAGGAGAATCCTGAAAGGTCAAGAAAAACGTTAAAATTCCCAGACTCACAGTGTACACCGAGCTGAGGTCCAGACGGATTTGGCCTTCACAGAAAATTAATCCCTCGAAGGGAATGTAGATGGATGGCTTCATTTCATCACAGCATGGGGACCACTTCCTAAGCATGCCGTCTGATTAGAAACAGTAAAAGGAGAGGGCAATAAATTAGATGCCACGGAAACTGGCAATTTTGAATTATGAAAGTACCACAAAGTTTTCAACTATCGACAACCCCTAACATATGCTGGGCGCCTGCTCTGCACCGAACGCTGTGGGAAGCACCGAGGAAGAGCCTGGAATTGTGCACCAAAGGGTTAATATGTTTAGTAAAAAGCTGTAGTGAGTCAGCAGGGAAAAGATGAATGGACCAAAGGAAATGGGTAAAGTATATGAGGAAATGTTAATGGCCAGTGGAAGCAATGAAAATGGTTAATGTTCAGCCTTGCCACCCAAAGGAACATGGCTTGAAGCTCCGTGGAAATGCCACTTTAGCGGGCAGGAGAAGCTTTTTCAAGTGAGAGTCCTGCTCATGCAGGTAAGGCCGTGGAAAATGATCTGCCGGGGCCTCTGACCGCCAGGGCTGAGGCTACAAGTTCGGCAATCTTCCTGAAGCGCAGCTGGCCTGGAAAATGTCAAGCATGTGCTTTTGGAAATTCTTATTAAATATTCAGAAAGGCATGCAAATGTGCACCCAAAGATGTTTACGGCAGCGTTGTTTATACAAGTGATGGATTGGAAGCGCCTGAGTGGCACACAGTAGGCGTGCTGCAATGGAAGCGTCTGAATGGCACACAGTAGGCGTGCTGCAACGGAAGCGCCTGAATGGCACACAGTAGGCATGCTGCAATGGAAGCATCTGAATGGCACACGGTAGGCGTGCTGCAACGGAAGCGCCTGAATGGCACACGGTAGGCGTGCTGCAAGAGGCCGCAGAGATGGCCGGTGGCCGCTCGGCCTAGAGGGACTGGCTGCAAGGCCTGGGCTGACGCCCGGGAGCTCGGCCTTCTGGAGGGTTTCCAACACCCGCTAAGTGGCTAATGCTGAGCACCTGCTTTCCTCCCAGGAGCCTGGCGTTTGGGCACGTGCCAGCCAGCGGGGGCCTTCCTGAGCCCTCATAAAAGCCCCCGGCTTGAGTCACTCCCGGGCTGTGCTGGTAGAATCACACACGTGTTGTCACGACTCGTTCCTGGAGGAATGAAGCGTGTCCTGTGCCACCCCACCAAGAGAGGATCTGGGAGGCTCACACCTGGCTTTTCCCATACTCCGTACTCCGCCCGTGAGCCTTCTCCCTTGGTGGATTTTGCTTTGTGCCCTTTCACGGGAATAAATTAGAGCCATGAGGATGGGCGTGCTGCGAGGCTGCCGCGTTCTCCTAAAGAATCGCCCAGCACAGCAGGAAATTGATTCTCTAAGTGCCACAAAGGAACTGAAGCAGGCCAGGGGGACAGTGTGTCGGAGATGCTGTCTTAGCCAGACTGGCCAGGAAGGACCTCTACGGACAGGGGCATTTGAGCAGAGAGACCCAAACGAAACCAGACCTCCAGTGTCCAGTCGAGCCGTTTCCTTGGAGATGGAAGCTGTAGATAAAACATACGATGGAGTGTTGAGGAGCAGGACGACAGCCTGAGGACAGGCCCTGGGCCTGTAACGTATCTAGGAGCAGAGGAAGAAGGAGGAGGTCAGGCTGGGGTTAGGGTAAAGGAAAGAGAGCCGGGAGGAAGGCTGGATGGGGCTGGAGGAGAGGTCTGGGAAGGAGCAGCCGGGCTGCGATTCCACCAGGAGGCGGAGGCAACTCAGGAAGTTGATGACTTGCCCGCTCCAAATCCATCCTTCCCTTCCTTCTCCATAACGGAGCCCAAACTTGAGCTGGCTTCATTGTCATCTGGAGTAAAACCTCACGTCTGCCAGGCCCCCTTGCAGCTACAAGGGGCTGTGTGAGTAGGCTTCCAACAATGAAATGTAAGAGGATCATCATCAGGGGCTTCCTGGAAGTCTCCTTAAAAGAGAGGGGTGTGTCCCTTTCTTCTCTGCTGTTACTCCTCCTGGAATGTGGGTACAATGGTGGGAGCTTGAGCAGCCATTTTGGACCATGAGGTGATTTCCTGCAGATGGCAGAACAAGGCAGAAGGAGCCAGGACTTGGATGACTATGGAACCACAGGATCAGCTATGAACTTCCTACATGCAGAACAGGATTTTCAGCCTCAGCTCTATTGACATTTCGGCTGGAACATTCTCTGTTGGTGGGGAGGGGGGTGGGGAGGGCACTGTCCTGTGCATGGTAGGATGTTAGTGGCATTCCTGGCCTCTACCCACTAGGTGCTAAGGTCATCTTCCCCACTCCTCTCTAGTTATCTGCAGACATTGCCGAACGCCCCTGGGGAGCAAAACTCCCTCCTGGGTGAAAACCACTGATCTAGGCTATTTTTTAAAAATTTGTGTTGATTGGAGTATAATTTAAACATAGCAAAATTTCCCCTTTTTCGGTGTACAGTTCTGTGAGTTTCGACAAATGCCTACAGTTGTGTAACCACCAACACAAAGTATAGAACATTTTCATCGTTCCCAAAAGTCTCCTTGTGCCCCTTTGCAATCCATCCCCTCCCTCCACCCCCAGCCCCTGGAAGCCACTGAACTGTTTTCTTTCCCTATAGTTTTGCCTTTTTCCTACATGTCACAGAAGTGGGGTAATTCAGCATGAAACATTTGAGTCGGGATTCTCTCACTTGTCACAAGGCATTTGAGAGTCACCTGTCATTCGGAGTATATAATACTTTGTTCCTTTTTATAGCTGAGTGATATTCCATCGTATGGCTATACCGCAGTATTTTTCAATCGTACCCCACTTTAGGGACGTTTGGGTTGTTTCCAGTTTCTGACAATTATGAACAAATTCACTAAACCCATTCCCGTGTGGGTTTTTGTGTGAACGTGTTTTTGCGTATTTTGGGTGAGAGCCCAGGGGCGCCGATTCGGGGTCACATGTAAAGCACGTGCCCAACTTTGCAAGACACTGCTCGCCGCGGCTGCCCCGCTCTCCGGTGGGCTTCCCGTGGGAGCTGCGCAGGCCTCCAGCCGGGCCACGAACTGCTGAGCGCTGCGCAGTGAAGCAATCTGACGGCGCTGGCTCTCGAAGCGCCGCTTACGGCGGTGTTGGGAGGGTCCTGGTCAGACCTGCTGGGGTGGGGCTCCCCAGACGGGGGGCGAGGAGGGGGTCGCTGGCCTTGGAGAGAAGGTGGGGTCTGTGCCTCCCTAAACGCCGGGCAGGGTCTGCCCAGCTCAGGAGACGCACGAGGAGGAGTGGGTGTGGCTGTGTGGTCCTTCAATCAACACCCGCGCAGCCCCCTGGTGCTGGTCCGGGGAGACCGGGGTGTCCGCCTTTGGCTGAGTGTCTTTGGGCCAATGGTTTCTTCGCTCAAAACTTCCTTCCTCATCTGTAAAATGGGTACAACAGCCTCAGCCCACGGCAACACCTGCATGGGGACGTGTAAAAGCCCCCACGTGCCACCGACGGCAGAGAAGGTGGAATGAGGTCTGAGTCACGGACAACACGGCTGGGCCTTGACGCTGCTGGGCTGGGAGGAGGGCGCCAGTCGCAGGAGGACACGTCTGCGCGATTCCATCCGTGTCCAGGGCCGGCGGACCCACGGCCGCAGGGAGCAGACAGTGGTGGCGGGGGCCTAGGGGAGCGGGTGGGGGGCTGCCTAATGGCCGGGGACTCTCTTTGGGGTGATGACAGGGTTCTGTAGCTAGACAGTGGTGACAGTTGCACAGTGTTGTGAATACACCGAATGCCACTGCACTGTACTCAATGGTTTAGAAGGTAAACTTTATGTTTTGTGTATTTGACCACAGTTAAAAAGAAAGTCTGCTAGAGAGGTAGCAGCAAATGGAGTTGAGGGCCCTGCCCCTCATCCCTGGGGAATCCAGCCTTGCAGACACATCCAGGTGGCCAGGCCCGGGGCGGGGGTCTGCCCACAGCCCCGCTCAGCCCAAAGAAAGGCTTCTCAGCTGCCGCGAGTGCGATTCCAGGTCCCAGGCGGCCACTGTTTCTTGCCTGGAGCTGGAGCCCCCATGGCTCGAGCGCAGGGCCTTTCTGCAGCCCACCTCGGGCCTCCAGGCCGCAGGGGAGCCCTGGGTGCTGCGCCCTCCCAGCCTCCGCAGAAGCAGAGCTCCTGGGCTTGTGCCCGCACAGCTGGCGCAGTGGTGGGCTTGGCATCCCCCGTGCCTCGGCCTCCTAATGCCACCCTGACGCTGGGCTGGGGCATTTAATGCTTATTTAGGGTGTCGCTACTGGGCTTTTGGCCTCCGTACTGAAGACAGAAAGAGGGGCTGCCCGAAACCTTGGCCGTCGCGCCCTCCAGGTCGGTGGGGTGGCGTTCGCAGTGAGTGTGACGGCCAGCCCGGGAGCAGGACTGGGCAGGCAGGCGAAGCCGGGGTGCGGGGGCTAGTTTTACCTGGAGCGCTTCCTGTGGTCGACTGGAAACTGGACAGGAAGCAGTTCCCTGGAAGTTCTGACAATTTAGCCCAGATTCTGTTCCTCTCTCAAGACCTGGCTCAGAGCAGGTGCTCATGACCCTTGGACCCTGGCTGGTTGCTGTTCCTTCCGGCATCCTCCCATCTGCCTTCCTTGGGGGCTTCCTTTGTCCCCTGAGGTCGGCACAGACCCGAGTGGAAGGAAATGACTTGAAGTCGCGTCTTACTGAATGAAGGTCTGTGGGAAGAAAGAGGTGGGACTTCACAGAGTGCCGATCTAAATGCCCTGACAAGGCCTGCAAATGTGGTGTGTTTCCAGCTTTGAATTTTGCCAAAGTTAAAACCAAGCACACAAAAATTCCACGTAAATATTCCTGATACCTGACAGTTTTCTTGAAACAATCAGGGGCTCCGGCCACACTCGTGCTTCTGTTCAACCGTGATCCGCTCGCACTGAGGGCGGCTCTTCATTTCCCACAGTCCCCTGCCTGCCTGCTTCCTGCTGGCAGAGCCAGCCTCTGCGGCTTTCCCCGCGGCTGGGACTTGCTGTGGAACTCGCGAGTCCTAGGCCTTGCTTTTCAGCTGGTGCCGTGGGCAAGCCATTTAGCATCTCTGTGCTTCCAGTTCTCAAGTGCAAAGGAGACTGAGAGACTGTGACGGGTCGCAGACATGGAACACGCTGGAAAAGTTAGAGAGGCTCCATGGGATTGAAGGCTCACTCCCTCCAAACTCTGCGAGCAGGAGCTCAGCTCACCCCACCCCGCAGGAGAGCTCAGCTCACCCCACCCCGCAGAAGGGCGCGCTCAGCCACCCTCAGGCTTGCTGAGGGAAAGATTTCTTATTTCCATAAATAATGCTGCCAAGCAAGTGACACAGCCAGTTTAATGAGGCGGCTGTGGGAGCCTGACCTGGCCGGGGCTGTTTGCTTCCATCCCACCTGCGGAAATCTCCTTAGAGCTACAGCAGTGCTGCGGTTTTGATGGGAATTGGAGTTTAAGTGGAATTATCTCAGGACTCGAGGGGGCTGGCCGTGGCTTGGAGGTGCTCTCTCTCTGAACCAGCTTCAGTGGGGCTGTTTAATCCATTTCTAATTAATGATTTCTTAAATAATACATGCGCATGCTTTAACAAAACCAAGCAGCAGCCCTGTGTCCGCCTCCGGGAAATCTGTAAAGTCAGGCCGCTGGGAGGGCCTCCCTGGCCGCACCCGTGCGTGGAAGCGTCAGCTGTGGCTCCCGTTATCGGGCTTGCCTCCCGCTTAGCGCTTTGTTGCGTGGTTGGCGTTTTCTGATTCTGTGCGCCCCTCTGGCTCCCCTCTGCCCTGTGGCCCTGCCCGCTGCCCAGCAGGCTGACCTGTAGACGGCAGCCCAGCGCCAGGGCTGGGGCTCCGCGAGGGCCTGGCGGTCCCTCGCTGCTGCGGCTTCGCCCCTGACCCCAGACCTCCCGGTCTGGCCTGTGGCTTCCCTCGCTGCTGGGGTCTTCGCTGCCCCCTCTCGCCCCTTCTGGCTCAGGAGAGGGCTTCCAGAGGTTTCTGGCCCAGAACACTGCACCATGGCTTGGGTCCCCGGACCCCACGACTCTAAGCAGTTCCTCCCATCGCCTCCCCAGGTGGCCCATTCAGGTGAGCCCCTGCTTCCAGCTGGTGCAGGCTCGGCCCTCCTAAAGACGGGGCGTCCTCCCTCGCCTGTTCATTCGGCCACTTGGTACGCACTAGAGGGTTACAGCTGCCAGTCCCTGTGTTAGCTGCTGGGGACACCTGTCCCCTCCATTCTGCCAAACCCGGGGCGAACCCCTAGCAGGCTCCAGCGAGCCTGGGACAAACGGGTGTTAGCCTTAGTTTGGGATCCCGGACCCGGCTGCGACTCACAAAGGTCATCCTGGCTTTGAAAATATTTTTCTTGAGCATTAGGGTGAAGAAAGAGACGAGCGCTTGGTGCCTCGTGCTGCTGAGCGGCTCGTGGGCTACGTTCGCGGTGGGCGGGAAGCCCCACAGGCCCCCACCCCTGGATCGGGGCCCCTCGCAGAATCTCTTCTCACAGACCTCGCCGCGTCACGTTCTTTGCAGGCTCTTGATTGACAGCAACGGGCCCACGTTCCTTCTGTGCTCTCGGTCAGTATCAATTTTAAAAGGAAATGGGGGGAGGCGGGTGTGGCTCAGTGGATAGAGCCCCCGTCTACCATATGGGAGGCCCGGGTTCGCATCCCGAGGCCTCCTTGTGAGGGCACGCCGGCCTGAGCGGTGCGGTGGGCTGATGCAGCAACCTCACGGCAGGAAGCGGGTGTGGCGCAATGGATAGAGCCCCCGTTTACCATATGAGAGGCCCCGGGTTCGCTTCCCGGCGCCTCCTTGTGAGGGCAG
>JAQZBX010104186.1:0-10975 GCA_029593785.1 Cabassous unicinctus | reverse complement strand
ATAACAGATGACAAATAACTCAGTTTAAAAATGGGCAAAGGATTTGAATATACATTTCTCCAAAGAAGGTATACAAATGGCCAAGAAGTATATAAAAAGATATTCATCAGCATTAGTCATTAGGGAAATGTAAATCAAAATCACAATGAGATACCACTTTAACACCCAACTAAAATGGCTATTACTAAAATAATGGAAATCTCTTTCTTTCTTTCTTTCTTTCTTTCTTTCTTTCTTTCTTTCTTTCTTTCTTTCTTTCTTTCTTTCATCTTTTTTAATTTTAAGAGCATCTCATTGATTTAGGGATTGGTTAGTACTATACAGAAAGCCTAAGGGAAAAAGTACAAAATGGCAGCTAACACCATTGCCAGTACTTATCTCATATGGTTACCACTAAGGACACTACTAATTTTTGTATTATTTATTACTTTTCTTTGGAATGTAAATCAAAGCCACTAACTTGAACTTGAGGTATATACACAATACATATGCAAAATACTTTTCATAAGTAACATTACACTTTAAAATACTGGAAATTGAGTATCTGTGCTGATTTGTAGTTTGACTTAGAACAAGAAGAAAGCATTCAACTAGGGAGACTTATACTGATAGTAAAGTTCTGCAAGTTAACAAGGTCTTCCTCCCCCTTTATACATATCACAGGTTGCACAATGTCCTGAGAGGGTTCATTATGAGAAAAATGTCAGTCACAGCTTTAAGAACTTACTTTGAAAGGAACTAATGAGAAAGCAAATTTGAAGGTGAGGATCATTGTTTTCAAATGAGTGGTCTTAATTTTTCTTCTTATTGAAAATATTTAAATAGTTTTATTATAAATATACCATAACCATTAATTTTTGTAGCTTTCAGGTAAAGTCCAGCACTTCATTTATACAAAGTCTATTAGAAGATGTCAGTAGATATCATTTAATCCTAAGTCCTGACATCATCCTTTCAAGTCCTTGGTACAATCCCTAGCCAGTAAGAGCACAGCATGCCTGGATATGGTGATCTTTAATATAAGTTAATTTCAAAAACTGAGAGATTTCTGCTAGAGTCATATATTCATTAACATATTGTCTATTAGCAAAAATCAGCTACCCAGCTTTTCTCATGTCCTCATGTGCTAATATTTTATCCAGTTCTTCTCTAGTTAGAGAAATCCTTTTTCTGTCTGTACTGTCCACAACAGCTATTACAAACTCAGTGTTAGTATGGTAAGTGCTCCAGGAATAATGAAGAGATTCACAGCCACCAATATCCCACATTAGGAAGTGTATATTATTAACTACTGTCTCTTAGGGGATGTATGTACAACTTCATTCATAGAAAATTGGTAAAGGAGGTATTTTTCCCTGTAATGTCCAGCCCAACAATGATAACTTTGTGCTCCTGGTAAGTGGACAGTCTCCATATTGTGGTGAAGAGAATTCCCATTCTTGGGCAGTGGTATCCCCTTCAGCCACCCAGGTCCCCAGGCCTTCCCCAGTTCAGGCTAATGGGGAGGAGAGTGGCACACCAGATTCTCCACCTCTTCTGCTGCTGCTCCCACACTTGCAGTCAGCTGATTCCTGGAATGGAAGGGAAATAGAAGCCCAGGCCACCCTGACACACCTGAGGCCCCACTGCTGCTGCCACTGCATTTGCCTGGCTCACAGACATGGCTGCTTTGTTGCCCTCCATAAGCCTCATGGGCCACTGTCCTCCTCCAGTTACAGATCTATCATTTTGATTATGAGGGTAAATTTCCATGAAATGCTATGGTAACTCACTTTTGCCTCTGAATTTCTTGGCTGCACATTAGATTCTAGTTCAAATAACATTTAATTCATAGTGCTCGTTTTACTTCAATATCTTGGCAATTCATGTACATTTTATTTTCAGTATTTGCAATATATCAATTACCATTATTCAAACTAATCACCTATTTTTCAAACTAATCTGAAATACAGAATCAGAAATATTCGAACTCTATGAGTATCAGTTTATACATGGAGCAAAAGTAATTAAGTAAGCTAATGACCTTGAGATGTATCACAGCTACATCAGTGAATTTTTCATTAGCCATTTTAAAGAAATACATGAATTAAAGCATCTCATATGGTTACAATTAAGGATATTACTAATTTTTTTGTTATGTGAAGGACACAAGATTTTCTAAAATCCATTTTTTATATGAATCTTAAAATTTATCATCAGCAGCTAATTATAATATTTTAAAAAATTAGAGCATTTTCCATTTTCAGAAAAATAATGCAGGAAGTAGAGAGTTCCCTTATATCCTCACATGAACTGTTCCATCTTATGGACATTTTACATTTGTGTATTAGTCAAGGCTTCCCTTCCTTTATTGATTTTTTGTTTAGATGTGCCTTTCACAATTGAATGTGGTGTGTTGAAATCTACTATTACATAGAACCATCTATTTATCCTTTGAAATCTGACAATATTTGCTTCATGTACTTTGGGGTGGTTAGTTGCATTTGTATTTATAATCAACTCTTCTTGAAATGACCACTTTATCATTATATAGAGTTCCATTCTGTTCTCTGTTACATTTTAAAAATTAGAGCAGTGTAAATCACAGAAAAATCAAACAGAAAGAACAGTGTTCTGATATAACCCCCCCCCACACACACACACAGAAAGGCAGTTTTCCCATAATTAAATGTTTGAATTAGTTTCATGCCTTTGTACAATTGAAAAAAAAATTATCATAATTATAATGTTAATTATAATCCATATACACACTTTTCCTGTATCCGTCTGTCACCTACTTTTTATTATATATATTACTTATTATATCTTTAGATATTGTGTATCCAAAATCATAGGTTTATCATTACTTTTTGTAAATTTACAATTCTTAACTTGTAGGAAATAAGTGCATTTACATGTCAAAAGTACAATTATATATAAATATATATATATATATGAGAAGTTGTGAGTTTACAAAACAGTTATGCATAAAACACAGATTGCCATACATCCCACCATCACCATCTTGCATTGGTGTGGAACATTTGTTACAATTGATAAACATATATTGGTGCACTGCCACTGAATGGATTATAGTTTACATTATAGTTTACATTCTCTCCCAGAAAACTTTGTAAGTTATGACAATATATATAAAATGACCTATATCTGTCATTGCAATATCATTCATGACATTTCCAATACCCTGAAAGTGCCCCATGTTACACATATGTTTCCCTCTCCTTCACTTCAGAATCTCCAGTTGCAACTGCCTCCACATCAATGATGAAAGTTCTTCCATTGCTAGAATCACAATAAGTGTATAACATAATAACTCTAAGTCTACTCTAGTCCATCATTCATTCCCCAGTCCTGAGGATTCTGGGATAGTGATGCCCACTCCACCTCTAATGTAGAGGGGGCTAAGATCCCATGGGGCAGATAGATGTTACTGTCTTGCTTGCAGTTGCAGACACTCTGTTCCTTGGGATGTTTTTTGTCTATCATCATCACCTTAGTTTCCTGGGTGAGTCCAATGAATTGGAGAGTAGGTACTGCAACTCTGTTGGGATTCAGGGACCAACTGGCACATGGACAGCCCAAAGATTTACATCTCTTAGACAAAAAACCTATTAACTATAGTAATAGTTATAGGTTCGAATAGAGGGGCCAGAAGATCCATGCATAGGGAGACCACAACTAATTTCAACACTGTCATACTGGGGAGCATTAATTTCAAAGTAAGATCCACTGGCAGGGTGCCAAATGCCCAAGCTGTCTGCCCTGTGTATAGTGCCTAGATGTATATAGGGCCCTTAGGAACCCCACTATTTGAGGCAATATTTACTCTGGTAGTCAATGAGATCCTGCTGAGACATGCATAAGCATAACCTCTGGAATGACTTCTTGACTCACTTTGAAGTGTCTTAGCCATAAAAACTCATTTGTATTACCCTTTCCCCCTTTTGATCAAAGTCTTTTTCAAGTTGCATTGCTGGCTTGAACTTGGTAGTAATCCCTTGGTGCCAGGAAGACTTACCCCTGGAAGTCATGTCCCATGCTGGGGGTAAGGAAATGCATTTATATGCTGAATTTGACTTAGAGAGAGGCCACATTTGAGCATCAAGGAGGCTCTCAGGAGGTAAATCTTAGGCAATATAAAATACTAGGCTAAATTTCAATTCCAAAAGAAAAGGCTCATACATACACCCAATAACACTCAATAACTCTTACTGAGAGCAGTAAGAGTAGACTTACTGTTATCAAGGGCCTATCAATATTTCACCCTCTTTCACTAGTCATTGTCCCTATACTTGTCTAAGGATTCTTGCAGTCCCATTAGAGAATTTGTCAGAACTCTCTTGGATGGGAATTCCATGTTCTTTCAGTTATTGTGCAGATCTTCACTCACCATGACAATGCTCAGTGAACGCTTGAACATATTCATGCCTTATAGGTATGCCCCAGGTAATCTTCCTCCCATGCATCCCCCATCACTCACATGCCACACCAATGCTCCTTTCATGCCACAGTTGTAATCCTTCTGTGATCCAAAACTTCTTAAAAATGAAGCCAACAAAATAACCAAATAAAACTAATAAGAAAATGAATAAATGATACTTTCAAAAATAACAATTAAAATACAAAACTTTAAAAACTTTGAAATAAAAATTTAAATTTTTTTGACATTATGTGTTTCATCACTATTAGATCTGTTGTCTTTTATGTAAAGTGATTTTTTCTTCTGTATATTCCTGCAGTGTCTTATTTTTTTTCATTTTAACTTCAAAGAAACTTTAGGTTACAGAAAAGTCATGTACAGAATATAAGGGATTCTCATTTACCCAACAACCTCCACCTTTTCCCCTTTCCCCTATTAATAACATTTTATATGTGGATGGTTCATTTGTTAAAATTGATGTACAAATTTTGAAGCATTACTGTTAACCATGGTCAATGGTATACCTTATGGTTTATATTTTGGACCATACACAATATAAATTTTGATGAATTTTAACATGGCCTATATCCATCTTTACAAGATAATGTAGAACAATTCCAATGCCCCCAAATACCCCATGTTCCATGAATTCTATTCCTTCCTTCCCCTCCCCTCAGGACCCTCAGCCATGACAAAGCTTCACTCCTTGAAGAATAAGATCATAGTTACTTGCAACTTCATTGGGGGCTTGATATACTGGTCTTTCCTCCCCTATTAGGCACAGCCTATGTTCTCAATAAAATTCTGCCCCTTGCTTTGGGAACTTAGCAAGACTCCTCAGGATGGAAGCCCAATAACTTCCCATTCACTGTATATGTACCCACCCAGTGATACAACACTCTATGACAAGATGAACACTCTCACACGCCCTAGATACCTGTCCAAGATGTGCCCTGTCCTACATGGCCTCTGCATTGAACACCCTAAACCAGGAACCAGTCCTTGCCATATTTGCCAAAAGAACATTCCCAAATTTCATATTCCCAAAGTTCAAAAGAACATACCAAATACCTGCAAAACCCAGAGTTTACCTACTCTCTTCCCCAACTCTCTGAATCATTTCAAAAGAGAGTACAAACTGCCCCAACCTACCCCTTCACAGACTAGCTATGCCCAACCTAATAGAATCAGTGCACCACTGTCATACATATCCACTACACAATTACACCCTTGGCCTTATCATAAATTATGCCCATATGTTGGCTCACAACCCTCTACTCCATTTCTGTCCCCTGAAAAACTGACTTCCAGACAATAGCTCAGTGAGTATGCTCAATTTGCTTAAGTCATATCAGTGAGGTCATATAATATTTGTCCTTCAGAGCCTAGCTTGCTTAACTCAACAAAAGTTCTTCAAGATTCCTCCATGTTTTCCTATGTGTAAATACTGCATTCCTTCTTACAGCTGAGAAATATTCCATTGTATGTATATAGCAGAGTTTGTTTATTCATTCCTCTTTTGATGGATATGTGGGTTGATTCCAACTTTTGGCAATAGTGAAATAATGCCACTATGAACATTGGTTTGCATATATCTGTTTGTCTCCCTGCTTTCAGTTCTTCTGGATATATACCTAGAAGTGGCAATGCTGGATCATTTAGTAGTTCTATAGTTAGCTTCCTGAGGAACCACCAAACTGTCCTCCATAATGATTGCACCATTCTATATTCCCACCAGCAGTGCATGAGGTTTCCCATTCCTCCACATCCTCTTCAACACTTGTAGTGCTCTTATTTTTTAATAGCAATGAGTCTATTGGGTGTAAGATGATAGCTCATTGTAGTTTTGATTTCTATTACCCTAATAGTTAGTGATGTTGGGCATCTTTTCATGTGCTATTTAGCCAATTGTATTTCTTCTTTGAAGTGTCTATTCAAATCATTTGCCCATTTATTATTGGGCTGTCTTTTTATTTTTAAGATGTTGGATTTCTTTTTATATGCTGGATATCAGTTCCATATTGGATAGATGGCTACCAAATATTTTCTCCCATTCAGTAGGCTGTCTTTTCACTTTATTGATAAAGTCCTTTGAGGTGCAAAGTTTTAAATTTTGAGGTGGTCCTATTTATCTATTCTTCCTTTCTTTGCTCATGCTTTGGGTGTAAATATCATGAAGCCATTTCCTAATACCAGATCTTATAGATGCTTCCCTACATTATCTTACATGATCTTTATGGTCTTGGTTCCTATATTTCGATCTTTGATAGATCTTGAGTTAATTTTTTTATAAGGTGAGAGGATGTTGCTCCTCTCTCATTCTTTTGGACATGGATATCCAGTTCATCCAGCACCACTTATTGAAGAGGCCATATTCTCCTAGTTTTTTAGGCTTCGTGGCCTTGTTGAATATCAGTTGACTGTATGTTTGAGGTTCTATATAAAAATTCTAAATTCATTTCCTTTTCTCTGTATGTCTCTCCTTGTGCCAATACCATGAAGTTTTGACCACTGTAGATTTGTAGTATGTTTTAAAGTCAGATAATGTAATTCCTGCAATATCATTGATTGATTTTCTTATGCTGACCCATTCTTGCATACCAGGGATGAAACACAATATTTCATGGAGTATAATTCATTTGATGTGTTGTTGAGTAAGATTAGCAAGTATTTTGTTAAGGATTTTAGCATCTAGTTTCATTAGAGAGATTGGTCTATACTTATCCTTTCTTGTGGCATCTTTGTTTGGCTTTGGTATTTGGGTGATGTTGGCATCATACAATGAGTTATGCAGTGTTTCCTCCACTTCAATTTTTTGGAAGATTTTAAGCAAGATTGGTGTTAGTTCTTTACAGAATGTTTGGTAGAATTCACCTATGAAATCATCTGATCCTGAGCTCTTCTTAGCTGGGAGTTTTTTGATGACAAATAAATCTCACTAATTCCATCAAAGCAGGCTGCTAGTTTGATGGAAGTTGATGGAAAGTTTCTAAGAATTTGTCCATTTCCCCTACATTATCTATCTTGTTGCTGTACAATTTTTCAAAGTATCCTCTTATGATTCTCTTTATTTCTGTGGGGTCATTTATGATAGTCCCTTCCTCATTTCTTATTGTATGTATTTGCATCTTCTTTGTTTTTTTCTTTGTCTAGCTAAGGATTTGTCAATTTTATTAATCTTCACAAAGAAGCAGCTTTTGGTTTCATGTTTTTTAGTGTATTCTTACTTTCAATTTCATTTCCTCTGCTCCAATTTTTGTTCTTTCCTTCCTTCTACTTGTTTGGGGTTAATTTAATTTTCAACACTGCTTTTGTTGCGTCCCATAGGTTTTGATACATTGTGTTGTCATTTCCATTATTTTTAAGGTAGTTATTGATTTCTTCAGCAATTTCCTCCTTGACCCACTGATTTTCTAAGAGTGTGTTAACTGCCATAACTTTGTGCTTAATCTGCTTCTCTGAACCAAATTCATTACATTGTGGTCAGAGAAATTAATTTGTATAATTTCAATCTTTCTGAATTCATTGAGAGTTGTTCTGTGGCCTAACATGTGGTCTATCCTGGAGAATAATCCATGTGCACTCAAGAAGAATATATATCCTGCTATATTTGGGTGTAATGTTCTGTATATAGCTATTAGGTCCAGGTACTCTAATATATTATTCAAGGTCTACGTTTCATTACTGTTGCTCTGTCAAGATGTTCTGTCTAAAGGTGACAATGATGTAATAAAGACGCCCAATATAATTATAGAGGCATCTATTTCTCCATTTAGTTTTTCCTATGATTATCTCAAGTTTTTTGAGGTACCCTGTTTAGGTACATAAATGTTTATGATTGTACTTTCTTCTTAATAGATTAACCCTTTTTATTAATATACAGTGTCCTTTTCCTCTTTTAATAGTTTTGCATTTAATGTCTATTTTGTCTGATATTAGTGTAGCTACTCTCACCCTTTTTTAGTATTGTTTCCTTGTAAGATTGTTTCCCCACCATTCACAATCAGCTTCCTTTAATCCCTGGGTCTAAGGTGAGTTTTGTTTTGACAGTGTATAGACGGGTTGTATTTTCTTACCCATTTTGCCATTGTCTCTTGATTGAAGAGTTTAATCCATTAATGTTCAATATTATTACTTATATTAGCCATATTTTCTTTAGTTTTAAGTATGATATATGTTGTTTTTATTTTTCTTTTCATCTTTTTAATTATTCTTACCAATAATTTTCTTTCTTACACTCTCCTCCAACCCTTTCTCTCCTGTTTTTTCCTTTCAACTTGCAGAACTCCTGTTAGTATTTCTTGAAAGGCAGGTTTCTTTTTGACAATTGTCTTAATTTCTGTTTATCTGTGAGTATTTTGAACTCTCCCCCATTTTTTAATGTGAGCATTGCTGGATGCAGAATTATTGACTGACATTTATTTTCTTTAAGCATCTTAGCTGTCATACCACTGCCTTCTTGTTTCCAAGGTTTCATATGAGAAAGCAGCTCTTAATCTTATTGATCTTCACTTTTATGTGATGGATCTCTTTTCTCTAGCTTCATTCAGTGTTCTGTTTGTCTTGAGCATTGGACAATTTGATAAGTATATGTCTTGGTGTAGGCCTTTTAGGATTTATACTGTTTGGTTTGCACTGCACTTCCTGGAAATGTATGCCCATGTCTCACAGAGTAGTTGGGAAATTTCCAGCTATTATTTCCTCCAACACTCCTTCTGCTCCCTTTCCCTCCTCTTCTCTGTCTGTGATGCTTATCATACATATGTTTGTCCATATTATGCTTCCATTCACATCCATAAGTCCCTGCTGGATTTTTTTCTATCTTTTAATCTATCTGTTCTACTACCTGCCTGATTTCATTTGTACTGCATTCCACATCACTGATTCTTTCCTTTGCCTGTGCAAATCTGCTGTTATGTGCTTCCAGTGTATTTTTTTTTATTTCTTGCATTGTGCCATTAATCACCATCATATCTTTTATATTTTAATGTGTGTTTACAATTTCTTCAGTATCTTCTCCCAGTGTCTTCTTAATACCTTTAATATCTTACTTCACTTCATTAAGTTGATTCATGATATTTGTTTGGACATACCTGATTACTGTTCCACATTCTGCGTCTCCTCCTGTTTTTTAGCTTGTTCATTAGATTGGCCTATATCTTCTTGTTTCTTAGTATAGGTTGTAATTTTTTGTTTGTGTTAAACATCTGTTTATCTTGTTGGACTTGTTTGGTTGGTTAACTTCTCTTTCTATTCTAGGATTTCATTATGTTGTTTGTGTGTGTGTGAGTAAGGTTTCTCTTTGACACTTGGTTCCTCTTATTCTATTTCCTTGCTGTTTTCTGTGTTCCCTTGAATAATAAATATTAGTACTAGAATAAATGGAAGAGATAAAAAAGAGTATAATAATAATATATAATAATAACAATAATAAAACAAAGGTAGAGGAGGAACCATATATGATTAGGAAAATTAATAACTAACATGAATAAAAAGTAATAAATACAAAGGAATAAGAATAAAAAAGTGAATTAGAAAAAATAAAACAAGACACAAAATAGAGAAAAATATATAGAATGAGAAAAATGGCTGGAATGATGAGATGATAAGAAATGAAATAAGAAAAAAGATAGAAAAAGAGAGAGAGGGAGAAATAAAAAAATTGAAGGCCAAACAAAAAGAGGTGAAATGAAAGAAAAATGAAAAAGAGAAGGTAGAATAATGTAGGAAAGAGAAGAAATAAAGTAAATAGAAAAAAAATAGGCAAAAGAACAAAAAGAAATAAAGAAAGGAGAAACACAACAAATAGGACACATACACATCAACAACAACCCAGGAAAACCAGACTTCCCTCTTATTCCACTAAGGAGCTTCTCAGGCTACCAGAGTTCACCAATCAATCACCCTGCAGCCTTCCCTCTGAAGGCGATATATCATGTTTTTAGTGAAAAGAATAGGGGGAAGAAAAAAGGAACTTTAAAAAAATAAAAAAATAACAGATCCAAGAAAACCTAAAACTAAATGAAATAAAAATATTTATATGTTTCTTTTTATAAGTTATCAGCTGGTTACCTGATATCTTGGTGAATCACTCTCTGGATCATTTCTCTAAGTAGACCGGGATCAAACCAATGACCTCATATACAGAATTCCTCCACTGAACTCAACTGGCTCTACAGGTTAGCTAGGTTTCAAAAAGCTTATCTGGCTCTAGCCACTCCCTTTCCATTAGGTTGGATAGACTTCTAGCAGTTTGCTACAGCCCTGATGATAAGGTACCAATCTCTGCTTAATTTCTACTCTAGTTCCTCTCTCTCCCCATGTGGCTGGGAGTGACAGCCTGCCTGAGCAGATCCCTCATCCTTTCTCCGTTTCAGGTTTGGGTCCCTTCCAGGACTCAAAGGGGGCTCAGGTGGTTCAAGTCACTGCAAGGAAACCACCCAGGAACATTCCCTCTGACTCTGTTGGCAACAGCAAGCCAGGGGCTCCATGAAGGCTACTTGCCCTGATGGAGAGGCACAGGTGCTCTTTCCAGTCACAGGGTCAAGCAAGTTA
>JAQZBX010104185.1:0-10979 GCA_029593785.1 Cabassous unicinctus | reverse complement strand
TCATTTATTCTTACAGCTGCATAATGTTCCATTGCATGTATACTCCCCAATTTGTTTATCCATTCATTAGTTGATGGACATCTGCATTGTTTCCAACTTTTGGCTATCATGAATAATGCTGCTATGAACAGCAGTTTGCAGATATCTTTTCTTCATGTCACTTTTCTCAGTTCTTCTGGGTATACACCTAACAATGGTATTGGTGGGTCTTATTGCAAGTCTATATTCAACTTCATTAGGAACTGCCAAACAGTCCTCTACAGTGGCTGTACCATTCTTCATGGTACACCAACAGTGAATAAGCATTCCTATCTCTCCACATCTATCCAACATTTACAATTTTCTGACTTTTTCATAGTGGCCAGTCTAATAGGTGTGAAATGGCATCTCATTGTAGTTTTGATTTGCATTTCCCTAATTGCTACTGATGTTGAACATTTTTTCATGTGTTTCTTTGCCATTTGTATTTCTTCTCTGGACAGTTGTATTTTCAAATCTTTTGTCCATTTTTCAATTGGATACTTAGTCTTTTTATTGTTGAGTTGTATAATCTCCTTATATATTATGGATATTAAATCCTTATCAGATGTGTGATTAACAAATATTTTCTCCCATTGAGTCACCTGCCTTTTCACCCATTTGACAAAGTCTTTTGTGGTGCAAAAATGTTGACTTTTGAGGAGGTCCAATTTATCTATATTTTCTTGTGCTTTGGGCATAAGGTTTAAGAAACTACCACCTAACACAAGATCTTGAAGATATTTTCCTACATTTTATTCTAAGAGTTTTATGGTTGTTGTTTTTTATTTACATCCTTGATCCATTTTGAGTTAACTTTTGTATAACATGTGAGATAGGGGTCTTCTTTCTTTCTTTTGGATATGGCTATCCAGTTCTCCCAGCACCATTTGTTGAATACACTGTTCTGGTCCAGCTGGGTGGGCTTAACAGACTTGTCAGAAATCGCTTGACTGTAGATATGAATTTCAATTTCTGAATGCTCGATTCAGTTCAATTGGAAAATCTGCTTGTCCTTATGCCAGTACCATGCTGTTTTTATCACTGTAGCTAAATTATATGCTCTCAAGTCAGGAAGTGAGAGCCCTCAACTTCTTTCTTCTTTTTTAAGATATTTTTTGGCTATTCAAGACCCTTACCTTTCCAAATAAGTTTGACTATTGGCTTTTTGATATCTGCAAAAAAGGCTGTTGGAATTTTTATTGGGATTGCATTGAATCTGTAAATCAATTAGGGTAGAATTGACGCCATAACAATATTTAGTCTTCTAACCCATGAACACAGAATGTTCTTCCATTTATTTAAGTCTTCTTCAGTTTCTTTTAGCAATGTTTTTTAGTTTTCTGAATACAGGTCTTTTATGTACTTGGTTAACTTTATTCCTAAATATTTGATTGTATAAGTCACTATTATAAATGGAATTTTTTTCTGATTTCCTCCTAAGATTGCACATCAGTAGTGTATAGAGACACTATGGATTTTTGCATATTAACCTTGTGTCCTGCCCTGTGCTGAACTCGTCTATTAATTCTAGTAACCTTGTGGATTTTTCTTGATTTTCTAGATGTAGGATCATGTCATCAGCAACTAATGAAAGTTTTACTTCTTCTTTCATACTTGGGTGCATTTTATTTCTTTGTGTAGCATAATTGCTCTAACTAGAACTTCTAGCACAATATTGAATAATAATGGTGACAGTGGACATCCTTGTCTCATTCCTGATCTTAGTGGGAAAGTTTTCAGTCTTTCACCATTGAGTACAATGCTAGCTGCATGTTTTTCATACATGCACTTCACCATATTGAGAAAACTTCTTTCTATGCCAAACTTCTGTGGTGTTTTTATCAAGAAAGGGTGCTGTATTTTGTCAAATGTCTTTTCTGCATCCATCGAGAGGATCATGTGATTTTTATTCTTCAGTTTATCCATTTAGTTTATTATGCTAATTGATTTTCTTGTGTTGAACCACCCTTGACTATCTGGGACAAAGCCCATTTGATCGTGGTGTATATTCTTTTATCGTGCTTTTGGATTTTGTTTGCAAGCATTCTGTTGAGGATTTTTGCGTCTATATTCATTAGAGATATTGATCTGTAATTTCCTTTTCTCATAATATCTTTATCTGGTTTTTGTATTAGGGTGATGTTGCCTTCATAGAATGAGTTTGGTATAATTCTTTCCTGTTCAATTTTTTGAAAGAGCTTGACCAAGGTCAGTATTAGTTATTCTTTGAATGATTGGTAGAATTCACCTGTGAAGCCATCTGGTCTTCGGTTTTTCATCTATGGGAGGTTTTTGATGACTTTTTCAATCTCCACTTGTGATTGGTTTGTTGAGGTCTTCTATTTCTTCTAATGTCCATGCAGGTGGTTCATATACTCCCAGGAATTTGCCCATCTCCTCTACATTTTCCAGTTTTTTAGCACACAGTTATTCATAATATCCTTTTATGATGTCTCTTATTTCTACAGTGTCAGTGGTAATGGCCCCCCTCCTCATTTCTGATTTTGTTTATTTGTGTCTTCTCTCTTCTTTTCTTTGTCAGTCTATCTAAGGGTTTGTCAATTTTGTTAATTTTCTCAAAAAACCAACTTTTGGTTTTGTTGATTCTCCCTATTTTTTGTTCTTGATTTCATTTATTTCTGCTCTGATCTTTACTATTTCTTTCCTTTGGCTAGGTTTGGGATTTGCTTGTTCTTTTTCTAGTTCTTACAGGTGTGCAGTTAGTTCGTCATTTCTAGCTCTTTCTTTTTTTTAATGTAAGCATTGAGGACTATCAATTTCCCTCTCAGCATTGCCTTTGCAATGTTCCATAGGTTTTGATATGCTGTTTACTCATTTTCATTCATCTCAAGATATTTTTTGGGAGTTCCAGCAAGATGGCATCAGCTTAGGTGGGCACTCCTCAGCTCTCTTGTAAAAAATGACTGGGAAAGGGCAAAATCCCACCTGAGTGAGCTGCTTTGGGAACCCACAGGGCAGGAGACTTCAGGGCATCAATCTGGGGGGAACTGGACAAAGAGACAAAGAGCCCAAGGGAAAACCATGAGTTTCTCACCCCTGTGGCTGGAAATGGTGCTCAGCTAAGCCCCATCATCAAGGCAAAAAGCCTCCATAAATTCCCTGAATCCCACCAGCCACCAAGTGGGAGGGAGCATTCTCTGGCAGGAAGAGGATTCTGATGAAGGGTGTAGAGGGCTTCCTTTTTGTGGGTTTGGTTACCTGGGTCCCCTTTAAACTTTAGGGAGCAAAGCAGCCATCACTGAAGTGGCCCTGGGAAAAGGGGAAAGGGGAATCTACTCAGGCAAACTGACAAACCCAGCCACCCTATAAGAGAGGAACATGGGTGGGGAGAGGAAAGATACAGGCAACTTACTAGTCAAGTGCTGAAAACTATCAAAATTACAACTCCCCTAAGGGAGGCAGGCAGTAGGAAGCCTCAATAATCTTTCAAGGGCCTATTTAGGGTCCCTGGGAAGAGGAGGGGTCTGGAAAAGTGTCAAGAGTGGCTTCTTTGTGGTGAGTTCAGTAACCAGGGTCCTCTTTGAATCTCAGAAGGGACCTCGTCCTGACCAGGAGAGGGAAGGGGGATCCACTCACACAAGCTGTCATGCCCAGCTGCCCTGAGAGAGAAAGCAATTAGAATAGAAAGGGTGTGGGGATAGACAGGCACCTAATCAGCAGGACTCTGGCCAACTGCAAAGATTCTAAACTACCCAAAGGAAGGTGGGCCGATAGCTCTCTGAAAGGCTAACTGACCCAAGGAGAAAGTTTAGCTAGGTGGAGTAGTTCCTGACTTGAATATATGAGGTCCCTGGTTCAATTCCAAGCTCTTCATAGAGAAGTGATCCACTGTGTTATCAGACATCCAGCTGACACTTTAAGACAGGGAAAATATAGACATTCTTTCTGTATTAGCTTTTCTTGGATCTCTTATTTTTCTTAAAAAAAATGTTTCCTTTTTAAATTTAACTTATTTTACTTGCTAAAACCCAGTTCAAAACCTACAGAGAGCAGGCTACAGGGTAATTAATTGATGGACACTGGAAGCCTGAGAATATCTTAGAGGCCTAAGAGGAAAGGCTGTTTTTCCATGGGTTATGTTTGTTTCCTTGTTTGTTTGTTTTTTGTTTTTTGTTCTTTTATTTTCTCTTCTTTATCCTCCCACCCTCCTTTTTTAATTAGCTGTTGTTATCTTATTTCTTCTTTGCTGTGTATCCCCTTCCTTGGTTTCCCCTCTTTTTTTTTGTTTACTAATTGTGTCTACCTACACTATTGCTTTTCCTACCTTCATCTTTTTATCTTTTGTTTAGGGTTTTTGTTCTTACATTCCATCTCTTTTTGTTTGGTCTTCAGTTTTTCTTGTTTTTATTTATCTCTCCTTTTTCTCTGTTTTCTTTCTTTTTTTATTTTGTCTTTCTTTTCACTTTCCCTCTCTTCTCATTATTCTGGCTATTTAATTCATCCTATATATTTTTCTATATTCAATCTCTTGGTTAATTGTACTACACTTTTTTATTCCTATTCCTCTGCACTTTTTACTTGAGTTAATTATTCATTTTCCTAGGTTTTATATGGCTCGTCTTTTACCTTTTACTATTACTATTACTATTATCCTTTTTCTCCTCTTACTTCCATCCTTTTCTTTGGCCCTATTTTTTTTCTCAAGGGAATATAAACAACAGAAAGGAAATAGAATAACAGGAACAAAGTGTCCAAATGAAAACTTACCACACACACAAAACAACAACAAAATAAAACCCTGCAGTAGAAAGAATAGCTAATCAACTGAACAAAGTCATCAAGAAAAACTGGTGCCTAAACACCAACAAAAAATTACAACCCATACTAAGAAACAGGAAGAAATGGCCCAGTCCAATGAACAAACTGGAAAACAGGTGGGCATGCAGAACATGGAACAACTAATCAGAGATGTCCAAACAAATATCATACATCAGCTTAATGAAGTGAGGGAAGAGATTAAGGATATTAGGAAGACACTGGGTGAACACACTGAAGAAATTGTAAACATACATAAAATGATAACAGATATAACAGTGATGAATGGCACAATACAAGAAATAAAAAAATACACTGGAAGCACATAACAGCAGATTTGAATAGGCAGAGGAAAGAATCAGTGATGTGGAAGACAGTATATCTGAAATCAGACAGATAATAAAACAGCTAGATAAAAAGAGAAAAAATCGAGCAGGGAATTAGGGATTTGAATGACAGCATGAAATGCAAAAACATACACGTTATATGCATCCCAAAGGGAGAAGAGAAGGGAAAGGGGACAGAAGGTGTTTTGAAGAAAATAATGACTGAAAATTTCCCAAGCCTATGGAGGGACATGAATGTACATGTCCAGGAAGTGCAACACACCCCAAACAGTATAAATCCTAAGAAGCCTACTCCATGACATATACTTGTCACATTGTCCAATACTCAAGACAAAGAGATAATACTGAAAGCAATTAGAGAAAAGAGATCCATCACATACAAAAGAATCTTAAGAAGATTAAGTGCTGATTTCTCATCTGAAACCATGAAGGCAAGAAGGCAGTGGTAGGACATAGTCATGGGGCTAAAGAAAAAAACTTCAAGCCAAGAATTCTCTATTCAAATGATGGAGAGTTCAAAATATTCACAGTTAAAAAGAAATTAAGAGACTGTGTCAATAAGAAACCTGCACTTCAATAAATACTAAAAGTAGATCTGTAGGGCAAAAGGAAAAAACAGGAGAGAGTTGGAGGAGAGTGTAAGAACAACTAAAAAGATATGAGGAGAAATACAAACAACATATGGCATACATAAACCTAAAGAAAATTTGGCTAATGTAAGTAATTCCTTGACAGTAATAACATTGAATGTAAATAGATTAAACTACCAGTCAAGAGTCAAAGATTGGCAGAATGAATATGGAAATATGACCCATCTATATGCTGTCTATAAGAAATCCACCTTAGACACAGGGATTCAAGGAGGCTGAAAGTGAATGTTTGGAAAACATTTCTACAAACAAACAATAACCTAAAAAGTGCGGAAGTAGCTATACTAATATTGGACAAAATAGACTTTAAATGCAAAACTATTGTAAGTGACAAAATTGGACTCTATATATTAATAAAAGTGTTAATCTATCAAGAAGAAAGAAAGAAACATCATAAACATTTATGCACTTAACCAGGGCACCTCAAAATACATGAGGCAAACACTGGAAAAACTAAATGGAGAAAGAGATGCCTCTGCAATTACAGTTGGGCCTTTAATACATCATTATCACCATTAGACAGAGCATCATGACAGGATCAATAAAGAAACAAAGACATTGAATAATACATTAGAGGATCTGGACCTGATAGACTTATACAAAACATTACACCCAAATACAGCAGGGTATACATTCTTTTCAAGTGTAAAAGAATCATTATCTAGGATAGACCACATGCTAGGCCACAGAACAACTCTAAATGAATTCAGAAATACTGAAATTATACAAAGTAATTTCTCTGAGCACAATGGAATGAAGCTGGAAGCCAGTAAGGGACAGAGAACCAGATTAGGCACTGTAGTGGTTAAGCTAATGTGTCAACTCTGTCAGGTAATTGTGTCCAGGTGTTTGTTCCAACAAGCACTGGGCTAATTGTAGTACAAGAGCATTTATGGACTTCAATCACCAGTGAGTTTACTGTGTGGATGGCTGATTATATCTGCATCAATCAGGGAGATTACATCATCAATGGGTGGTGCTTTTATCCATTCAGTTGAATGACTTAAAAGGGGAAGTGATTTCAAAACTCAGAGAGAATTTCCCAGCTCGTCATTGGACAGGCAACTTCTCCCAGAAACTCATCAACAACCCTTCGTCGGACTTTCATTGGAGCCACTGGTTTGCATCCTGCCTGTGGTGCCTGGACTTGTGCATCCCCACGGTTGCATGAGAGACTCTTTTAAAATCTCATATTATTGACAGATATCTCCTGTTGATTCTGTTTCCCGAGAGAACCCTGACTAACACAAGCACAAAGAGAGGGAAATTGAACAAAACACTCTTGGACAAACAGTGATAAAGGAGGAAATAACAAAGGAAATCAGTAAGTACCTTGAAAAGAAGGAAAATGACAACACAACATATCAAAACCTATGGGATGGAGCAAAAGCTGTACTGAGAAGAAAATTCATAGCGATAAACGCCTATATTAAAAAAGAAGAAAGTGTTAAAATCAAAGACCTAATTGCATACCTGGAGGAGTTAGAAAAAGAACCACCACCTTATCCCAAAGGAAGTAGGAAGAAGGAAATAAAAAGATTAGAGCAGAACTGAATAAAATGGAAAATAATAAAGCACTAGAAAAAAATAAACAAAACCAAAAGCTGGTTCTTTCAGAACATCAATAAAATTGACAAACCTTTATCTAGACTAACGAAGAAAAAAATGAAAGAAGATGCAAATACATAGAAGAAGAAATGAGGAAGGAGATATAACTACTGATCCCACAGAAATAAAGAGTCTCATAAGAGGATAGTTTGAAAAATTATATGCCACCAAGATGATTAATTAAGAGGGAATGGATAAATTCCTAGAAGGACACAAGCAGCCTTCATTGACAAAAGAAGAAATTGACGATCTCTACAGACCAATCATGAGTAACGAGATAGAAATTGTTATCAAAAATATCCCAACTAAAAAGAGACCAGGACCAGATGGCTTCACAGCTGAATTCTACCAAACATTTCAGAAGAAACTATCACCAATCTTGCTTAAACTCTTCCAAAAAATAGAAGTGGAGCAAACATTGCCTAACTCAGTCTATGATGCCAACATCACCCTAATATCAAAGCCAAACAAAGATGCCACAAGAAAGGGAAAATATAGACCTATCTCTCTAATGAACATAGCTTCTAAAATCTTGAGCAAAATCCTTGCTAATCATATTCAACAACACAACAAACAAATGACCAAGTGGGTTTCATCCCTGGTATGCAAGGATGATTCAACAAAAGAAAATGAACCCATGTAATGCACCACATAAACAATTCGAAAGAAAAAATATCAAATTATTATCTCTATAGATACAGAAAAAGCATTTGACAAAATACAACAACCTTTCCTCATAAAAAACACTACAAAAGATAGGAATAGAAGGAAACTTACTCAACACCATAAAGGGTATATGTGAGAATCCCACAGCTAACATCATATTCAATGGAGAAATCCTAAAACTTTCCCCTTAAGATAGGGAAAAAGAAAAGGGTCCCCACTTTCACCACTCCTATTTAACATTGTGTTAGAAGTACTTGCTCTAGCACTTAGAGAAGAAAAAGATATACAAGTCATCCAAATTGGAAAGTAAAAAGTAAAAATTTCACTATTTGCAGACAGCATGATCCTATACATAGGAAGCCCAGGGAAGTCTACAACAAAGCTTCTAGAGCTTATGAATCAGCTCAGTAAAGTCGCAGGTTATAAGATCAATGTGCAAAAATCAGTAGCATTTCTGTATACCACTATTGAGCAATCTGAGAAGGAAGTCAAGAAAAATATCCCATTTACAATAGCCACTAAAAGAATCAAATACCTAAGAAAAAATTTAACTAAAGATGTAAATGACTTGTACACAGAAAACTACACAATAGTGTTCAAGGAAATAAAAAAAAAGACTTAAATAAATGGAAGAACATTCCCTGTTAATGGATAAGAAGATTAAACCTCATTAAGATGATCTACATATATAAAGCAATTCCAATAAAAATCACCACAGCATTTTTTCTCAACTGGAAAAGCTAATTATGAAATTTTGGCAGCGAATAACCAAAAGGAAATCAGAAGGATAACACTACCTGATTTTAAAACATACTACAAATCTAAAGTAGCCAAAACTTCATGGTTGGCATGAAGATAGACATACTGACCAACGGAGCTGAATTGAGGGTTCTAATATAGATCCTCACATATACATTCAACTGATAATTGACAAGACCAACAAGTCCATTCACCTGGGAGAGAATGGCCTCTTCAACAAATGGTGCTTGGAAAACTGGATATCCATATCCAAAAGAATGAGAGAGGAACACTATCTCACACCTTATACAAAAATTAACTCAAGATGTATCAAAGATTTAAATATAAGAGCCAAGACTGCAAAGACCTTGGAAGATAATGTAAGGGTTCATCTACAGGATCTTGAAATAGGAAAAGTTTTCATGAACTTAACACTCAAAGCATGAACAGTGAAAGAAAAAATAGATAAATGAGATCTTCTGAAAATTAAAACCTTTTGCACCTCAAAGGAGTTTGTCAAGAAAGTGAAAAGGCAGCCTACTCAATGGGAGATAATATTTGGTAACCATATATCTAACAGGGGCCTAATATCCTGCATATGTAAAGAAATTCCACACCTCAAAAAAAAAAGACAAACAAACCATTTAAAAGAGGGGAAGTGATTTCAATAGACACTTCTCTAAAGAAGAAATACAAATGGCCAAAAAACACATGAAAAGATGCTCAACATCACTAGCTATTAGGGAAATGCAAATAAAACTACAGTGAGATATCATCTTACACCCATTATACTGGCAGCTATTTAAAAAATAGAGTACAAGTGTTGGAGAGGATATGGAGGAATGGGAATCCTCATCAACTGTTGGTGTAGAATGGTGACACCATTTTGGAGGACAGTATGGCAGTTCCTCAGAAAACTAACTATAGACCTGCCATATGATCCAGCAATTCCACTGCTGGGTATATACCCAGAAGAACCAAAAGCAAGGACATGAATAGATACATGCCCACCAATGTTCATATTTGCATTATTCATTAATGCCAAATGTTCAAATCAACCTAAATGCCCCTCAACAGATGAATGGATAAACAAATTGTGGTACATACATACAATGGACTATTACACAGCTCTAAGAAGGAATACAGTATTAACACACGGATAGCATGGATGAATCTTGATGGCCTTATGTTGAGTGAAGCTAGCCAGGCACTGAAAGACAAATCTTACATGATCTCACTGTTATTAATTAAGCAAATTGAGCAGACTCACAAAACTAGAGTCTGGATGACAGATTACAGGAAATAGAAAGGGAGAAGAAGGCCGTGGGTCAATGCCCACATGGGCAAAATCTATGATAAGGTATAAGTGTGTAGTTATACAGTGGAGGGGCATGACAGTGGTGCAGTGATACTATTGGGTTAGGAGGTGCAAGTATGTTGGGGGGGAAGGTTGTGGAGGGGGGTTGGACTGTCAATGGAACTGGGGGAACTGGGGGAGGGAGGGAACTGGGGGAACTGGGGGAGGGAGCAGGTGAGCACTGGGTATTTGTGGGTACGTGGTTGAAACTACAATGTTGGTAATACTCTATTGGCAATAGGGCAAGTAGTGTTACTGGTTTAGGGAGTTGGATGTGGGTGGCATTTGGGACAGGGCAAACCTGGGCCAAGCATCTAGGGAGTATGTGAGTATTTATCTTGGCATAGTGTGTAACATCAGTAGTTGGAGACCCTCACAAAGAGCAAGAAAGTGTTGGATTCTCATCCTGGGATGTCTGCTATGTTCTCAATATAGGGGCAGGAGTATCTCAAGAGCATGGGCAGTGCCCAATAGGCGAGGACAGATCAGTGTGTCAAGTCCTCAGTGTTGCTGCAAGTAACTATGAATCTAGTGTTGCAAATGGTGGAGCCTGTTGGTTGCCGTGGGTCCCAAGGGGTGGAGGAGGGAGAAATAGAATAGATGGAACAGGCAGCATTTTGAAGATGATGGATGTGTTCCACATGGTCTTGCAATGATGGATACAGGCCACGTTAAGTTTCATGAAAATTTATAAAAGTGTATGGTCCCAAATGTAAACCATAATGCAAACCATTGACCATGGTTGGTAGCTATGTTTCAATATTTGTACATCAAGTGTAACAAATGTACTATCCACATATAAAATATTATTATTAG
>JAQZBX010104184.1:0-10978 GCA_029593785.1 Cabassous unicinctus | reverse complement strand
AAAGACTGCTTCAACTCTGTTCTTTGCCTTGCCTTTTATATTCGATTCCCCACCCACCAAGGGGTGGGGCTCAACGCCCTACTGACGTGGCCCAGTCAACGCCCTAATCATAACTTAATCATGCCCAGATTAACAGATCAGTTTACAAGCATGATCCAATTATATTTTTGGAATTCATAATTACATCAAACTGCCCAACTGTAACAAAGATGAAAATTACATTTTATAGCTGATGTTCATACTTTTTTAGCTTTTTTCAAATCCTTGTAGGAGCAATGGGACTGTTAAATTTTATCTTCCCCAACCCTCTCTCCCAGCCTTAGTAAAGGGATAAGCCAATCAAACCCTCTTTACCAAGAATCTGATCCTCTAATGAAATTACAAGTTACAAAATTTATTCCATTACCAGAATTTAAAAGAAACAACCAAGAGTCCCTGACTGGGAGCCCCAGTGCTTACCTAAATCTTTTCAATACAGAGTCTGGATTGGTTACTATTTCCTTTGAGCCTATGAGCTACCCACTATCCTTCCCATCAAGTACTTTTTTTCTTTCTGTTACATGCAAGCAAAGAATTCTAATTGAAACAAACATTTTTTATTAAGTTTTATCATTGACATATCTCCTACAAGTGTCAGAGCTATGCTTAATCTCCAAATGCCAATGAGCATTGAAAGCAGTGTCACTTTCAGAACAGATCAATATGCGTATTGACAAAGGAGACTTTGTAGTTATCTCAGGAGTCAAAAAGTTTCAAGATCACTTCAATACATTATCTATGTAACTTCTACATAGATAATGGCCAGATGTCTCTTTTGTGATCCTTCTCTACAGATAGTGTTACATTCTTAAATATATAATCACAAATGCAATGATGGATTTATCAATATATGGTACAGTTACAGCATTAATTCCTATGCTTTCGAAAATCCTATACTCTCTGTAATATGCCAAATTTTTTCTCTATATGCATTAAGCAATAGGAATAATCATGATGGAAAAGACTGATAGATTTAATAACTTAAAAACTTAAATTCTGTATCAAAAGAAAATAGTCAAACATTTTGACTTAGTGGTTTTACTCTTGGAAATCTAATTGCAGATCATAATTCCAAATATGAAAGTCATTGTATCATTAGATAGTGTTTGCAAACAACTTAAATTCCCAGAAATAAGGAGAATGGTATAGTCATTCAATGGAATATTGAACTGTCATTCAAAATGCTTGTAATGTGGCATAGAAGTTAGGAGGAAAGCAGGAATTTATGTCTGAATCTTGAAAGATCTTGGGCAAGATACTTAACCAGTCTTTGCTCTCATTTGTAAAGTGTATATATCACTATGTATAATGTTATGTTATGAGATTTAAATTAGTTACAATATATGAAATTCTCATAATAGTGCCTGCCAAAGGCATTAAGGAAGATACAATATTACACATGCTATGTGACCAAGCTTAATGGGATAGTGGAATTGCAGCTTTTTCAAGTTTCTTTATTTTCCAAAAATATTTTAATAAGACATTTCATAATGAAGAATAATCTTCAAAAATAAGACTTCCTTTAGTCACTTTTTATTCTAATTAAATTATCTAATTAACTGCACAGACTTACCTATATGCTCATGTAACTTATTTGGGAATTAAGAGGGTGTCAACCAGAGAAACTTAGAATTCGAGCCACCTCTAATCTGTCAAAATGACTTTTCTTTCCATAAAAGAGTTCTTTATGAGAAAATCACACTGCTATTCCCAAGAGTAATTATGTCCTTTTTCCACATTATACTCAGTTCATAGTTCACCACAGACATTGGTTAAAACAATAGTTGTTGACTTTAAGGGGATTTTAATACTGAAAACATGTTAAAGTAGTATAGCACATGCCAGTCTACTCAGCAAAACCTAACAATGATAATATTTCCTTGGGAAGGGAACAATAATCCTTGATCAAAATCCATGTTAATTTTCAGAGAAGCTTTTAAGGGAAAGATTTTCTGATTTGGAAAACACGTCAAAAGAAGTTAAAGTGCTCTGGGGTCTGGTTGAAACCTCATTTGCAATGATCAGAGCTGTGTTCCAGCTACACTATGATTTCTGATAATGGGTTCCGCACTAATTTCTGTTGTCTCAGGGATTTATGTAGATAAATCTCCTCTAATCTTGTCAGTCTTATCACGCTGAGATGGTTAGAGTGTTAGGCGCAGACTAATTGGGATGCCTTAAGATGGTGGTTGTACAAGGAGAAAGTCCCATCCAGCTTACTCAATAAAAATAGTTACCACTTAATGAGAGCTTACAAGATATCAAGTGTCTTACTTGTGTGAATGGTTTGAATTTAAAATCTCCAATGAAATTGTTACTAATTTTCTTTGTTTTAATTAGTTTTGTCCCGAGATTTCTTAGGGACCAAGAAGAAAGGCACAAGTGGTGTTTTCTTCCAAGGGTGCCTTTTTTTTTCCCTCAAAGGCACAGGTAGTGCTTCTTCTCTAGTATCTCTTTTCACACAAAAATAACATCAATAAAAAGAGAGATAGAGATCACAGGATAGAGGGTCTTCTATTCTGATCCTTGGCTCAAGGGCAGAGATCTCCAATGATTAAAGTCACTCTTGGAGAACTTGCCTGGGATGCAGATGGTGCTGACAGTGGTATTTCTCAATCACTGTGGTTTTCCATTCTGATGATGGATACTGAGATTCAGGATCCTTACTTTAACCTGTATCTTTCTTTACTCCAAGTACCTCAAATCATGTAATTGATATTTCTTTTTTTTTTTTTTTGTCCTTATTTAAAAGCCACTTCTGTGAACCTGCCCCATGACCCAGTCCCTTGCTGGGCATGGGAAATAGTGAAGAAAGATAATATTTATTATATTCCTAAGATATGGTCCTGCTATTTCTTTACGGTTTTCCCCTCTGCAAGGTATCCTTCCTTTCACCACTGAATCCCCTTCCCATCCTGTTGATTGATATCTCCTACATATAAACCAAATTTCTAAATATCAATGGCTGCTCTGGATTCCCATTAGTATCATTGACTCACCACCCTCTTTTGGACCATCTTTCATCATAACAGTTTTTTGTGTGAACAGTGCCTGATAATGTTATTTCCACCCATTGAACACCTTGATTTTCTATTCAACAGGACCACCCTTTCCATCCCCTTTATTTAGATCAATCATGCCTTGAGCTTTTATGTCTAATCATGCCAATTTAAGGTAGCATCACTAGCCATTCCTCAGCAAATTGCAATCAGCTAAACTTCAAATCCTGAAGCTTGAATTTGATACAGTGACACATGCAAAACTGAATTTCACAATAAATTGAAAGAAATGGAACTTAATGTATCTTAATAGCTTCTCTTAAATCCATACCTTCAATTGTTAATAAACCACATCACTGATGAAATTATTTCAATGACTGATTATGTATCTTCTAACTCAATTTTAATTTGCTAAAATCCATACAAAAGAATCTTTTAAAAAATTATGCATAACAGTTTCTACAGTAGTTTTGTGTTACTTTTAAATCAGAAAGAATATTATTATTATTGAAATATGTACATGTAATTTAGATCACATACATCTAAGTAAATTAAATATATTCAATATAAGGAATGCTGAGTTATTTTATACCCTTCAATAGAAATTTTATTAATTGATCTCCACTTAACCAATTCCCAAGCAACAGAAATTAATGCTGGCTAATTTAAAGAGAAAAGCAATTTATTGGAAGAATATCAAGTAGAATCCTGAATAGCCAGGCTCTGCAAATATGCAGGGAAAGGAGAGATTGAAAATCAATCAACCAAACCAGGATAATATTGGGGAGAATTGGACCCTGTACACTCAGACATGGAAGCTCAATACCACATGTCTTCAACATAGCAATCTATACTGTTAGCAATTTCTCATTTATTCTCAGTCTTATCATTTACCTAAGAGTCAGGTTCTGAGGAGAGTCTGATTATCTGATCCTGGGTCACTTTTGCACTAGTTCTGCTAGAGAAATCACAGACATGCTCAGTGGCCATCTCCCAGCTCTCACCTACCCTTCCCTTCTTTTCTTTGTGAGCAGATGTTTTAGTACAGGGGTTTTTAACCAGGGGTTTGTGGACCCCTTGAAAGATTTCAGGGGATCCATGAGCTTGAATTGAAAATTCAAAAAGCATTATTCTTTGGAGATGTGTTGGTACAGGTGTGATATATTTATTAAATATAATACACTAGACTTAGTAAGGGGTCTGTAGCAAAGGGGTCCATGAAACAAAAAAGGTTAAGGACCCCTGATTTAATATATTTCCATTTTGCAGCTCATGAAACGTTAGATATAATGGAACAACGAGACCTTGAACCCAAAACTCACAACAAGCAGCTCCAGCTGCTACTCAGGGTGGAAATTCTGTATAAAGGTTGCTTGATACATGCTTTTTTGCTCAGTGGGAGTGCCCCTTTCCCCTGGGGTGTATAAATACCCAACGCTCAGGCAGCAAAGGCATCCCACCTCTCCAACACAAAGGGAGTGCACCCGGAGCCACCTCCACCAACCCTGACCCAACCAGTCATCTCCCCAGGGGCCCAGCCACAATGGGACCTCTTCCTCTGCTCTTTTGGACCCTTGTGCTTAACATACGTGGTCATTTGTTAAGAAGTCCTTTTGTGCCTGATCCTATGTTTCCATGATGCACCATATAGCAACTCGCTCCACAGGCTCCCTGTAGGTAAGGATTCTGGAGCTTCCTCTTTGTCCTGGATTGCGAGAAATGGGAGGAGAGACTTTGCCTTTCACCAAGACTCACACAAAAGGTTAAAAAAAAAAAAGCTGATTTCCAACCAGAGAATTATATTTATCCAATCCATTCTTCTTCCCTTCAAATTAAATTTTTCCAGGTTTTACCCAAAAGGATTTCATTTTAAAAACCATAATTAGTTGTATGTAAAATTTTTTCTATTCCATATAAGTACTACAGATAGAAGGAAAAAACAGCTTTTCATATACACACAGAGTAAAGTAAATCTAGGATAGAAATGAGTGTTCAAGTCCATTTCAAGGACATTTAAAAAAAAAGAAAATATAAAAAATTCTGCTTTAGTTAATGATTATTAGCTAATTTAGACTGTACTTCATTAAGTATACTAGAATAAAATTTTATTTATTTGAAAGTTTCAGAGAACTTACAAGACAGTGAAGAAAAAGCAGACAAGCTCCAATGGAAGGACAGAGGTGGGGTGGGGAGTATGGTGGGGGGTGGTGTTGGGGTCTGATATTTCAGGTCATTTTCACCCAGAGGGCGTTTGCTAAGTCAAAGAAGGCTGCTCTGAGACTGAGAACCCATTATATGATTTTGAAAATTTTGTGGAGCTGACAGGCAGAAATTGTAATTCAGGGCCTCTCAAAAACAAAGCCCACATAGCCCCACATTATATTTACTTGGGAATCCCAAAACACTGTTCCACAGCAGCAAGGATGCACCAAAAAAGATAGACTTCAACAAAAAGCGTGGTTCAGCTTAAAATTATATCATCCCAGAAACTGGCTTAAAGTGATCCAGACATGTTGTCATATGTCCTTTACTGAATGTAATCTAAATTATCTCTGGAGGACTCTCCCGGACCTTACAGAATTTCTGTTTATAATTTTTGCAGTAGAATGTTTGTCACAAAATAAAAGAATGAAAAGTTCACAGGAAGCAAGATATAATGAATTAAAATGAGCAAAAATAAAAAATAATAAAATTAGCCCCCTAAGGAGTGTATGTAACCCAGGTTCAATCCCTGGGACCTCCTAAAAACAAACAAACAAACCAATAAACCACAACAACAAAAACTTTCATTGGGGAGTGGATTTAGCTCAGTGTTTGAACACCTGCTTCCCTTTATGAGGTCCTGGTTTCAATCCCTGGTACCTCCTAAAAAAATAAAAATAATAAAAATAATCCTTATAAAGGCCTCACATATTGAATTAATTGACAATAGACTTTAAAATCACCATGTTTTCTATGTTCAAGGAGATAAAAGACTAGATTGAGAACTTTGGCAGAGGCCTGTAAACAATAAAAAAAAAGAATTTTACAACCGAAATATGAAATAACTGAAATAAAAACTTGGTAGATGAGTATAACAGCAGATCAGATAGAATTGAAGAGAAAATTAGTGGATTGGAAGGTACGACAAAAGAATATATCCAGCAGGAAGCACAAAGACAAAGGAATGGAAAATACAAAAGAAATCATAAGAGGAAAAAAAGAGTAAGAAGAATTAACATACATGCTAATGAAATGCAGAAAGAAAATGGGGGGAGAAAATAAGGCAAAAGTAATACTAGGCAAGAAAAAATGGATAAGACCTTTCAAAAATGGTGGAAGACATGAAGTAAAAGACTCAACAAACCCTACCAGCACAAATTAGAATACAACAAAAGCCATTCACACCTATTGCAATTCAGAGTAAACCTTCAAAAATCCAATGCCAAAGTGAAAAACCCTAAAAGCAGCTAGAGGATAAAATATATAATTATCTGATAACAAGGCACAATAGATAGCAAATTGACTTATCAATAAAAAAAATGAAATGAAGTTATAATTTTAAAATCATGAAAGAAGAGTTTTAAAGATACATTTCAAAAAGGCTAAAATGGTAAACATGTGGGTAAATATAATTTGACTGATGGTATTCATAATAATAATGCCTTGTAGGGTTTAAAACATAAAAAATTAATATATGATAGCATATAAATCAGAGGATGGATAAATTGACCTATGTTATCCTAAGTGCCTTGCATTAATTTAAGAACAGAAAAAAAACACCAAAATATTTAGGCTTTGCAATCCAAAAATTGTATGTTGTAATCTCTAGGAAAACCACTACAATAGTGGTAAAATAATATATACCTTCCAAGCAAATAAGGGGGATGAATGGAATAATAAAATAATGGAATGGGAGGCAAGAACAAAGAGAAGAAATAGCGTAGTGGAAAAATAAAAGTCCTGAGTATGATTGTATTTTAAACTCAGTTATATTAGTAATTATATCAAATATACATGCACTGAATGCTCAAATTTAAGATAAAGAATCTTACTGGATCAAAATAAAAATCTAACCATGTGTTACTTACAGAGACACATCTAAAATAAAATAATGAAAATGTTTGAAAAGAAAAGGATAGAAAAGACATATTATGCAGAATCCAAATGAAAGGTATGATAGTTATATTAACATTAGGCAAAGCAGATTTTAAAAATTGCTAATAATAGAGACACTTCATAATGATAACATGTTCAATTTACAAGGAAGATATAATATTTCTAATTTTTAAAGAATCTATTAACATAGCCTCAATGCCAAATTAGCAGAAGTCAAGGAGGAATAGACAAGAAAATTATGAGAGATATTTAAAAAATTTTTTCTTAGTAATTGACTTGACAGCAGACGCATATCAGCTGGAGTATAGAAGGTTTAAACAAGATTAACAAACTTGACCTAATGGAATATGTAAACAATTCTGCATCCAAAAATTGTAGAAAATACATTCTTTCCAAGAACATTGAGCATTTGCAAAAATTGAACATAATCTGGGTAATAAAACAAACCTGAGCAAATTTCCAATGTGTTTTCTGACTATGGAAGATTTAATCTCTAAATCAATATTTAACAAAGAGCAAATAGAATATCTCATGTTCAGAAGTTAAGAAAATCACTTGTGAAAAATTCTATGCTTTCAATGAAGAAGTCACAGTGCAAATTAGAAAACATTTTGAACTGAATGATAATGAAAATGATATATCAAATCTTGTATTATGCAGCTAAAGTTTAGCAGGACACTGACAGATTTAAATAAAAGATTACACAGACAATAAAAGCATAATGAGGGAATTTTATGAACAATTTCATAAAATTCAAAATTTAGTTGAAATGTACAAATTCCTAGGAAAAAAACACAAAGTAGCAAAAAATATTAAAAACACAAAATATTAAATCTGTACATAGACAACTTTCATCCAGAAAATTCCAGGCCTCAATGGCTTTGACTACTACAAAATGTGTAAGGCAGAAATTATACCAATTGTACAAAACATTTTCCATAAATGATAGAAAAGAAGTCTGCAAGGCAGGCATTCCCAAACATTATATAAACCTAATATGATCTTGATTACAAAACCAAGGAAAAAAAAGTATGGAAAATTATTAGAAAATCTCACTTAATGACATAAAGTAAAATATGCTAAACAATGCACAAACAAACCAAATCCAGAAATATATAGAAATATATATATATATATATATATATATATAGAAAGAGTAATATAAGTTATACAAGTTGTGTTTATTCCTGGAATGCATGGATGGTTTAACAATTGAAAAATGAATCAATTTAGTTCATCATATTAACAGAATAAAGGAGAAAATTCATGCAGTCATCTTAATAAATGCAGAAATACATTTGAGAAAATTCGATGACCATTCATTTTAAAAATCCATTGGAAAATAAGAAGAGAAGAAAATTTCCTTAATCTAATAAAAGATATCTATAAAAACCCTATAGCAACCATACTTAAAATTTAATATGACTGGAATTACCTTTTAAATTGGAATATTGAGAACAATATAAAGATGTTTGTTATCTCCAGTTGTATTCAACATTATCTTAACAGATTTTAGTCAGGGCAGTCAAAACAGAAAAAGAAATAAAGCAAAAATGGTGTAGAGACGAAGGCATAAAATTGTTATTATTTGTGTATGCTGATTGTATTTGTAGGAAACACACAAAAAATAGAGGCTAATACTTGGAATTAAAAATTGACTTTAAGTTGACAAGGTCATCCATAAAAACCTCAATTGCATTGCTATAAATCAGCAACAAATGGAATATAAAAATTTAAGCTTTCAAACACCTCGGAATATAGTATGTGAAGGAGTTTTATGCAGAAATCTTAGAAGATAATTAGAGAAATGAAATGGGGACAAATGTCCTGTCTAGATCGTTTTTACCAGCAGCATCAGTGTCACCTGAGAACTGGTAAGAGATTCAAAATCTTGGGCTCCATCCCAAACTTGCTGAATCAGAAACCATATTTTAAGAAGATTCCCTGGCAAATTATACACATATTTTAAGGCCTGAACAGCATTGGTCTAGAAAATTCAGTATGGTATGATCCCATTTCTCTTTATAATCTCTATATTATATGCAATCACAATTCCAACAGATGTGTGTGTGTGTGCGTGTGCATGTATGTGTGTATGTAAAACTTGATAAACTGATTCTAAAATATTTATAAAAATGCTAAGGGAAAGGAAGAGCTGACATTGTTGAAGAATAAGATGGCAAATTTGCTTTGCTGAATTAAGACCATTTTAGTCAGGATTCAGTCAGAGAAGCAGAGGCACTAAAACCAGATAGAAGATAGAAGATTAGATAGATAGATAGATAGATAGATAGATAGATAGATAGATAGATAGATAGATAGACAGATAGATGATAATAGATAGATGCATAATGTGTGTGAGTGAGTGAGTGTGTACATGAGAGACAGACAAAGAGAGAGACAGAGAACGGAGACAGAGAGACAGAGATTTCAACTTTCACGGTTGCAGGAAATGGTTAAGCAGCAGCAGTCTCTGAAAGGCTGTTGTTTTCACATGTAATGCATGTCTAGTCTCCAGGGCAAACATTTGGAAGAGAAGGGGCATGTAAAGTGAAGAAGAACAAGGACAAGCTGGAGCCTAGAAGCAAAAGCTGGATCCCACAAGAACAGACTGCAACCTGTGTCAGTTCACACTGCTTCCAACTTCAATGAAGTGTGAGTCCTGCAGGAGAAGCTGGCACGCTTCATCATGGAAACCCACATGTGACCCAGGAGAAGCTGAAGAGAGTACAGGGGAAAGTTGAAAGTTTTTAGTCCGGATTTCTGTCCCACACCAAGGTGAGCCAGTGCTACAAAAGTGTCGGTGATCCTGCTTCGATCTTTTAAGTATAAGATCCTGCTGCTTCAATTCCACGCTTCAAATTTCACACCAAAATGCCCACCTTAACCGGAAACACACACAAGGCAGAGAATTCTGAGAAACATAGTTTAGATTACCAAGTTGGCACACTACAAAATCATAACTATGTGTGGTATTGTTGCAAAGATAAGACAAACAAGCTAAATGGAATGTATTTGAAAACCCAAAAACAAACCCACATATATAGGAATACTTGTTTTATAACAACTGTGGCAGAGATTGGAATCTTTTTCAACCAATGGTGCTGAGACAGTTAGAAATCCATATGGAAAACTTGATCTCTACCTCACAGTGTTTGCAAAAATTAATTCCATGTGGATTTTTTGTTTTGTTTTTTGTTTGTTTTGGGTTTGTTGTTGTTTTGGTCTAATAGTGAAAGGCAAGACAAAAAGCTTCAGGAAGTTAATTAAGAAAACTATATTCTTCATCTCAGGGTAGGGAAATACTTCTTGATCTAAAAATCACTAATCATAAAGGAACTTAGTAAATTAGAACACCTTACATTCAGGAATTTCTGTTAATAGAAGGAAACTATTACAAGAGTGAAAAAATAAGCCACAGGTAAGAAAAGATTCTTGAAACACATGAAGCTGACGAAGAGCTCATATAAAAAATATATGGGGAAGCGGGTGTGGCTCAATGGATAGAGCTCCCGTTTACCATATGGGAGGCCCCGGGTTCGCTTCCCGGAGCCTCCTTGTGAGGGCACGCTGGCCTGAGCAGTGCTGTGGGCTGATGCAGCAACCTCACAGCAGGAAGCAGGTGTGGCTCAATGGATAGAGCTCCCGTTTACCATATGTGAGGCCCCGGTTTCGCTTCCTGGGGCCTCCTTGTGAGGGCAGGCTGGCCTGCGGCGCTGCGGGCTGATGAAGCAGGACCTCACAACAGGAGGGAGATAAGCAGACACAGAGAAGACACGCAGCGAATGGACACAGCAAAACACAAGCAGCAAGGGGGGGATAAATAAATAAATAAATAAATC
>JAQZBX010104183.1:0-10977 GCA_029593785.1 Cabassous unicinctus | reverse complement strand
ATATGACCCATCTATATGTTGTCTACAAGAAACCCACCTTAGACCCAGGGATTCAAGGAGGCTGAAAGTGAACGGCTGGAAAACAATCTTACAAACAAACAATAACCAAAAAAGGATGGGAGTAGCTATACTAATATCGGACAAAATAGACTTTAAATGCAAAACTATTGTAAGAGACAAAGACAGACACTACATATTAGTGAAAGAAGTAATCTTTGAAAAACAAAGAACAATCATAAACATTTACACACCTAACAAGGGCGCCTCAAAATACATGAGACAAACACTGGAAAAACTAAGTGGAGAAATAGATGCTTCTACAATTATAGTGGGGGGATTTAATACACCAATATCACCATTAAACAGAACATCTCAACAAAGAATCAATAAAGAAACAAAGACTTTGGTTAATACATTAGAGGATCTGGACCTAATATACATATACAGAACACTATACCCAAATACAGTGGGATATACATTCTTCTCAAATGCACATGGATCATACTCCAAGATAGACCACATGCTAGGCCACAGAAAAAAATCTCAATGAATTCAGAAAGATTGAGATTATACAAAACAATTTCTTGGGCCACAATGGAATAAAATTGGAAATCAGTAAGGACCAGAGAACAAGATTAGGCACAAAGATATGGAAGTTAAACAACACATACTTAGAAAAACAGTGGGTCAAGGATGAAATCTCAAAAGAAATCAGTAACTACCTTGAAACAAATGAAAATGACAACACAACATATCAAAAGCTATGGGATACAGCAAAAGCTGTATTGAGAGGGAAATTCATAGCCATAAATGCATATATCAAAAAAAGAGAAAGGGTTGAAATTGAAGACCTTACTGGACACCTGGAGCAATTGGAAAAACAACAACAAACTAACCCCAAAGGAAGTAAAAAGAAGGAAATAACAAAGATTAGAACAGAACTAAATGAAATAGAAAATAAGAAAGCACTAGAAAAGATAAACAAAACCAAAAGCTGGTTTTTTCGAGAAGATTAATAAAATTGACAATTAGCCAGACTAACAAAGAAAAAAAGAGAACAGATGCAAATACACAAAATAAGAAATGAGGAAGGGAATATCACCACTGACCCCACAGAAATAAAGAGTGTCATAAGAGGATACTTTAAAAATTATATGCCAACAAGTATGATAATTCAGAGGAAATGGACAAATACCTAGAAACTCACAAGCAGACGAAAGAAGAAACTTATGAACTCAAAAGTGCAATTACAAGTAAAGAGATAGACTCAGTCATCAAAAACTTCACAAATAAAACAAGGCCAGGACCAGATGGCTTCACAGGTGAATTCTACCAGACGTTCCAGAATGAGTTAACACCAATCCTGCTTAAGCACTTCCAAAAAATAGAAGCAGAAGGAACATTGCCTAACTCATTCTATGATGCCAACATTACCCTAATACCAAAGCCAAACAAAGATGCCACAAGAAAGAAAAATTACAGACCAATCTCTCTAATGAACCTAGACACTAAAATCCTCAACAAAATGGTTGCTAATTGCATTCAACAACATATAAAATGAATTATACACCATGACCAAGTGGGTTTCATCCTGGGGATGCAAGGATGGTTAAACATAAGAAAATCAATCAATATAATACACCACATAAACAGATTGAAAGAAAAAAAAATCACATGATCATCTCTATAGACGCAGAAAAAGCATTAGACAAAATACAGCACTCTTTCCTAGTAAAAATACTGCAAAAGATAGGAATAGAAGGAAACTTTCTGAACATGGTAAAAGGTATATATGAAAAACCCACAGCTAACATCATCTTCAATGGTGAAATCCTAAAAGCTTTCCCTCTAAGATCAGGAACAAGACAAGCATGCTCACTATCACTGCTCCTATTTAACATTGTCTTAAAAGTACTTGCTCAATCACTGAGACAAGAAAAAGATATAAAAGGCATCCAAATTGGAAAGGAGGAAGCAAAAATTTCATTATTTGTAGATGACATGATCCTATGCATAGAAAGCCCTGAGAAATCTACAACAAATCTTCTAAAACTTATAAATGAGTTCAGTAAAGTCTCAGGCTATAAGATCAATGCTCAAAGATCAGTAGCATTTCTGTACACCAATAATGAGCAATCTGAGGAGGAAATCAAGAAAAAAATACCATTTACAATAGTAACTAAAAGTATCAAATACCTAGGAATAAATTTAACTAAAGATGTAAAGGACTTATATACAGAAAACTACACAACACTGTTAAAGGAAATCAAAGAAGACTTAAATAAATGGAAGAATATTCCCTGTTCATGGACAGGAAGACTAAACATCATTAAGATGTCTATCCTACCAAAACTAATCTACAGATTTAATGCAATCCCAATAAAAATCAACACATGTTTTATGTTTTTTTTCTAGGAGGTCCCAGGGATCAAACCCGGGTCTGTCCATATGGGAGACAGACGCCCAACCATTTGAGCCACATCCATCCTCCCAGACCATTTTTTTAATGAATTGGAAAAACTAACTACAAAATTTATTTGGAAGGGTAAGAGGCCCCGAATTGCCAAAGACATATTGAAAAAGAAAAATGAAATTGGAGGTATCACACTACCTGACTTTAAAACATACTACAAAGCTACAGTGGTCAAAACTGCATGGTATTGGCACAAGGATAGACATACTGACCAATGGAACTGAATTGCGAGTTCTGATATAGATCCTTGTATATACAGTCATCTGATATTCGACAAGGCCACCAAGCCCATTCAGTTGGGAGAGAATAGCCTCTTCAACAAATGGTGCTTGGAGAACTGGATATCCATATCCAAAAGAATGAGGGAGCAACACCATCTCACACCTTACACAAAACTCAACTCATGAGGGATCAAAGATCTAGATATAAGAACCAAGACCATAAAGACCTTGGAAGGTAAAGTAAGGAAGCATCTACAGGACCTTGTAATAGGAAATGGTTTCATGAACTTCATACCCAAAGCATGAGCAGCAAAAGAAAAAAATAGATAAATGAGACCTCCTCAAAATAAAAAACATTTGGAACTCAAAGGACATTATCAACAAAGAAAAAAAGCAGCCTACCAAATGGGAGAAAGTATTTGGCAACCATATATCTGATAGGAGCCTAATATCCTGCTTATATAAAGAAAACCTACACCTCAAAAATAAAAAGACAAACAACCCATTTAAAAAATGGGCAAGCGACCTGAAAAGACACTTCTTCAAGGAAGAAATAAAAATGGCTAAAACGCACATGAAAAGATGCAGAACATCACTAGCTATTAGGGAAATGCAAATCAAAACTACAATGCAATACTATCTTACACCCACTAGAATGGTGACTATTAAAAAAACAGCGACTGTAAGTGTTGGAGAGGATGTGGAGGAATGGGAACCCTCATCCACTGCTAGTGGGAATGTAGAATGGTCCAGCCATTGTGGAGAACAGTTTGGTGATTCCTCAATAAACTAACTATAGAACTTCCATATAATCCAGGAATTCCACTGCTGGTATATACCCAGAATAGTTGAAAGCAAAGACATGAACAGATATATGCACACCAATGTTTATAGTGGCATGGTCACTATTGCCAAAAGTTGGAATCAACCCAGGTGCCCATCAACAGATGAATGGAAAAACAAAATGTGGTACATACATACAATGCAATATTACTCAGCTGTAAGAAGGAATAAATTACTAACACCTGGGATAACATGGATGACTCTTGAGGACCTTTTGTTGAGTGAAGCAAGCCAGGCATTGAAGGATGAACAGTACATGACCTCACTGATATGAATTAAGCAAATTGAGCAGACTATTGTCTGGAAGATAGGTTTACAAGAAAGAGAAAAAGAGAAGAAGGTTGTGAGCCAACACCCATACGGACATAATCTATAGTAAGGTGAAAGTGTGTAGTTGCATATTGAAGGGATATGACAGGAGGGTAGTGATATTACTGGGTTGGGTGATGCAGGTTTGACTGGTGGGTAGATTGGGAAGAGTGGGTTGGAAGGACCAGGGTACTGGGGGTAGGGTTGGGAGGGACCAGGTGAACACTGGGGATTTGCGGGTATGTGGATGAAAGTACAAAGTTATGAATGCTCTTATGGCAATATGACAAGGAAGGGTTACTGGTTTAGGGTGCTGGATGGGGGTGAAGGCATTCGGGAAAGGGCGCACCTGGAGCAGGCTTCTAGGGAGTGTTTGAGTGATCATTCTGTCATAATGTGTTGTATTAGTGGGTGGAGACCCACATAATGAGCGGGAGGGAGCTGGACTCTCATCCTGAGGAGGACTAAATTTGCTCACAAATAGATGGGCGGGAGTCTCTCGAGAGCATGAGCGGTTCCTAATAGGGGAGGACAAATCAGTGTGTCAAGACCTCTGTCTTGTTGCATGTAACTATGAATCATCATCCAAGGAGTGAAGCCAGGGGGTCACCGTGGCCTCTGAGGGGAGGGCGAGGGAGGAATAGAACAGATTGAACAGGGGGTATTTAGTGAGCAGTGGAAGAGTTCTACATGATTTTACAATGAGATTTATAAAAGTATGTGGTCTAAAATGTAAACCATAATGTAAACCATTGACCATGTTTAGTAGCTGTGTTTCACTATTTGTATATCAGTTATAACATAGGTACCATCCACATATAAAAAGGTATTAATATGAGGGGAGGAAAGGGTGAGGATGTTGGATATATAAGAGTCTCCTGTATTCTGTGTGTGACTTTGCTGTAATCTAAAACTTCTTTGAAAACAAAATGAAAAATAGTGAGACACTGGGTAATGAGTGGGGGAAGGTGCCACAGTACAGACAGGACACCAAATATTGCAGTGATGAAAGGCAAAATGTCAAAAAAAAATTATTTTTAATATCCCAATCTTTTAATTTTATAGTATTTTTAGTTTTTTTAAATTTTTATGTATTTTATTTCTTATATTTTAAACTTATTATTATTGTTTCATTTTCCTATTAATTGCATTTGGCTATTGTAATGGCTTCATTTTTGAAGAAGCTTTGGATCACAGAAGGGTTACAACTGGGGCAGGGGAGGATCGTTGGTGTGGGGTGACAGTGATGGGGGATGCATGAGAGGAAGTTCACCTGAGCATACATAAAAGGTATATAAAAATGTTCAAATGTTCACGGGTCATTGTACAGTGGGTGGAGACTCACACAATAACTGAGAGAATACTGAATTCCCATCCTGGAGAGTTCTGCCACATTCTCTAAGGGAGCAGCAACAATCCCCCAAGTGCAGGGGCAGTGATTGGCAAAGGAAGATGATCCACTGATGGGCCCTTGAAATTGACGACTAGGCTTATGAGCCTTTGTTCTTGAAATTGAAACTTAGCCTATTGTTATGGGGTGCCTAAGGGTTGCCTCCTGAGAGCCTCCTTGTTGCTCAAATGTGGTCTCTCTCTAAGCTAAACTCAGCATATGCATGCATTACCTTCCTCCCAGCAGGGGACATGACTTCTGGGGATGAGCCTCTCTCGCACTGTGGGATTGCTAACAAGCACCAACTAGCAATGCAACTGTAAAAAGACCTCAAATAAAAGGGGGAAAGGGTAAAGATAAATGAGTTTATATGGCTAAGAGACTTCACAATGTGTCGGGAGTTCAAACAGAGTTAACGCTAACGCACATCTCAGCAGGATCTCATAGACTTCCAAAGTGGATACTACCCCAGATAGTGGGGTTCCTGAGGGCTCTGGAGACATCCAGGTCCTATGCCAGGGCAGATAGCTCTGGAGTTTGGTGCCTTGCCAGTGGGCCCTACTTTGGAGTTTGTGCTCCTGAAAGTGACAGAGTTGGACTCAATTATGTCTTCCCTGCACATGGCTCACCTGTCCCTTCTATTTAAACCTATACTTGGTGCTGGAGTTTGTAGGTGTACATCCAGAGACTCGAGTCTCTGGGCTGTCCAAGTGCCGGTTGGGCCCGGAGTTGCAACACCTACTCTACAGCTCATTGGACTCACCCAGGACAACTGGCAGGGATATGAAGATGGACAATGGCCACCCCAGGGAACAGAGAGAGTCTGTAGCTGCAGGCAGGATAGCCCCATTCGCCTTCCCCATAAGATATAAGTCCCCTCTCAATTGGAGGTGGAATGGATGTCACCATCCCAGAATCCTCAGGATTGGGGGAAGAGCTATGGACTAGAGTGGACTTACTGGTATTCTACTATAGACATATTGTGATTCTAGCAATGGAAGAAATTACAACATTGATGTGGAGCCAGTGGCCGCTGGAGGCTCTGGGGGAAAGGAGAGGATAAAAGAGAATTGTAATATGGGGGCTTTTTAGGGACTTGGGAATTATCCTGGGTGATGTTGCAATGACAGATATAGGCCATTTTATATTATCATATAACATGAAGAACTGTGTGGGAGAGAGTGTAGACTACAATGGAACTATGGTCCATGCTTAATGGCAAAGCCCCAGGATGCGTTTATCAATTGCAATGAATGTGCCACACTAATGAAGGATGTTTATGTGGGAGGGTGTGGGAGGTGTGAGGAGTGGGGCATATGAGAATCCCTATATTTTATATGTAACATTTATGTAATCTAAGTATCTTTTAAAAATTTTTTAAAAATTTTTAAAAAAGGAAAAGTCATATTTCTTGAAAATGGACATGTGAAATATAAACTGGTAAAGTGGGGCAAAAACAACATAAAGAAGGGAAACAGAGGGATATGGGAGCAGAGAACATGCATGCTACTGAAGCTAAGTTAGTACCTTTTCAAATTAGTAAGTTATAGATGTAAGTTGTGTAATATATACCCTAGGGTAACCACAAAGAAAGTATTTAAAAATATGCAGAAACAAAAATGAGAAAGGGACATGCCAGATACATCACAAAAGATTGACTATACAGAAAAGGATATTGAAATAAAAGAAAAGAGAGGCAAAAAAAGATACAGCATATAAAAGCCAAAGACAAAATGGCTAAAGGAAGCACTGCCTTTACAGTAATAAAACCTGAGTGTTAATGGATTAAGCGCCCCACTCAAAAGACATAGATTGACCAAATAGATTTTAAAAATATGATACAACTATATGTTATTTACAAGAGACTCACCTTAGGCCCAAAGAAACAAATAGGTTGAAAGTGAAAGAATGGATAAAAATGGAAAAATTCCATGCAAACAGTAACCAAAAAAAGAGCTGGGGTGCCATCCTAATATCAAACAAATAAACTTGAAGTTAAAAACTGTTATAAAAGATGAAGAAGAACACTATATATTATTTAAGAAGGGTGCAATCCACCAAGAAGAAATAACAATCATAAATATTCATGCATCTAGCCACAGGACCCCAAAATACATGAGGCACACACTAGCAAAATTGAAGGGAGAAATAGACATCTCTTCAATAATAGTTGGAGACTTCAATACACCACTCTCATAAATAAAATGTCTAGGCAGAAGATCAATAAGGAAACAGATATCTTGAATAATATGATAAATGAACTAGACTCAACAAACATACACAGAACATTGTACCCCAAAACAGCAGGATGTATGTTCTTAACAAGGACACATGGATCATTCTCTGGGATAGACTACATTTTGGGTCACACACAAAAAATCTCAATATATTTTAAAAGATTGAAATCTTACAAAGCATCTACTCTGATCAAAATGGAATGAAGCTGGAAATAACAATAGGCAAAGAAGTGGAAAATCCACAAATATATGGAAGTTAAATAACACACTCTTAAACAATCAATGGGTCAAAGAAGAAATTACAAGAGAAATCAGTAAATATTTTTAAATAAATGAAAATGAAAATACAACATATCAAAATTTATGGATTGCAGTGAAGGCAGTGCTGAGAAGGAAATTTATAGCCCTAAATGTTTATATTAAAGATGAAGAAAGAGCTAAAATCAAAGACCTTACTGAATACCTGGAGGAATTATAAAAAGAACAGCAAATTAAACCCAAAACCTAGAAACACACAAACAACCTACAATGACTCTAGAAGAAATAGAAATTTTCAACAGACCAATTACAAGTAAAGAGATTGAATCAGTCATCAAAAACCTCCCAACAGACTTCTGGGAAGATGGACGATTAGAGAGGTAGAAGGGATCATTTCTTTCCCAGAAAAAATAGCTAGAAGACAGGTAGAGATTGTCTGGAAGGCTGCCCTAGGGCTCAGGACACCAGGGGAAAGTGAGACACCACTCAGAAGACAGAAGGGTGAGGAAAAAGAGTCTCAGTTGGTTGAAAAATACCTGTGAGTAGAGCTACAAAGCAGCAGCAGTCTCCCTTCCCTCCACTTACAGAGCAAATAGCGGTCTGTGGACTTCAGCAGCTGTGGACTGCATTGGCTGTGGAAGGAGGGGGTTACAGGGGTCCTCTTGTCCCAGGAAAGGGGAGAGGGAGAGACACAGCTTACAGCAAATTCGGATTTTGGCCATTGAAATTGGTCTTCTGCATTGGAGGGGTTGCACATTTCCAGGCTGGGTGGGGCCATGGTATTGTTTGCCCAGAAAGCCTGCAGGGAGCTAAGGATAACTTTCCTTTTCATGCACCCTCCCTACTGCTCAGGGCTGGTTGCTGAAGAGGCAGGGAAGCAGGGTGGCCAGCCAACAGTGGAGACCAACCTCTGAGAAAGTTTGTTTGTGAGGCTTGGCCAGTCCTGTGGACATTTCTTCAGCACCACCCACCCATCTGAGGAGTTACACTGAATGCATTCCCTCCTAGCACCTGGAGTCTGAGGCCAGCCAGAAAAGTGCACAAAAAAGTAAAAATAATAAATTAAAGTGGCAAGCAGGTGCCTTTACTGCTATGCTCTCCAAAGCCCTTGGAAACTGACCTGCACCCCATTACTGGGTCCTTAGCCCTGGTTTGAGTAGTTAAAAAGGGGCAATCCTAAATATCTAGAACAAGTGGAACCAAGAGTCAAAGACCAGTGATAATACACAGCTACTTAACAGTAAATCCCTAGGCAAGAGAGAGAAACTGAACATCAGAGAAAACTCAGCATCAGAATCAGATTCCTAGACATCAGCAAAAAGTTACAAGCCATTCAAAGAAAAAGGAAGATATGACACAAGCAAAGGAACAAATCAAAGCTCCAGATGAGCCACAGGACTTGAACAGCTAATCGATGAAGTTCACACAAATCTCCTAAATCAAATCATGGAGTTGAAGGACAACATGGCTAAAGAAATAAAAGACATTAATGAGACACTGAATTAGCACAAGGAAAAATTTGAAATCTCAAATGAAAAAACAACAGAGTTTATAGGCATGAAAGACACAATAAGTGAGATTAAAAATACAATTGAGGCACACAACAGTAAATGTGAAATCATGGAAGAAACAATCAGTGAAAGAGAGGAAAGAATAACTGAAATTGAAGAAAAAGAACAGAGAAAGAAAAGAATGGAAGGAATTGAGCAGGGCCTCAGAGAGTTGAATGATAACAAGAAGCACACCAACATATGTATTATGGGAGTTCCAGAAGGAGATGAGAAGGGAAAAGGTGTTGAAAGAGTATTTAAGGGAATAATGGCCGAAAATTTCCCAACTCTCATGAAAGACATGAATATACGTGTCCAGAAATCACAGAGTACTCCAATTAGAATAAATCCAAACAGACGTACCCCAAGATACATAATATACAGAATGCCAAATGCCAAAGATAAAGAGAAAATTCTGAAAGCAGAAAGGGAAAAGTGAAACATCACATGCATCCAATAAGACTTGGTACAGATTTCTTTTCAGAAACCATGTAGGCAAAAGGAAGAGGCATGATATAATTATGCCAATGAAAGAGAAAAACAGTCAGCAAAGAAGTCTTTATCTGGCAAAACTGTACTTCAAATATGACAGTGGGCTTAAAATATTCACAGGTAAACAGAAACTGAGAGAGTATGAAAACAAGAATCCAGCTCTGAAGGAAACACTCACTAAAGGGAGTTCTGGAGCCAGAAAAGAAAAGACAAGAGAGAGAGGCTTTGAGGAGCATGTAGAAGTGAAGACTTTCAGAAAGGGTAACCGAAATGGTAAAAAGATGGACAAAGGTAGAATATGACATATGAAAGCCAAAGTATAAAATGGTTGCAAAGTAATGCTTTACAGTAATAATATTGAATGTCAATGGATTAAACTCCCCAATCAAAAGACATAGGCTGAGTTAAGAAAACATGAGCCATCCATAGGCTGTCTCCAGGATACTCACCTTAGACCCAAGGATGCAAATAGACTGAAACTGAAAGGTAAAAAAATACTTCATGCAAATAATAATCAAAAGAGAGCAGGAGTAGCTATACTGGTGTCAGACAAAACAGACTTTAATTGCAAAAAAGTGGTAAGACACACAGAAGGCCATTATATAAATAAAAGGGACAATGCACCAGAAAGGAGTAACAGTCATAAATGTCTACCAGCTAGCCAGGGTGCCCCAAAATACATGAGGCAAACTCTGGCAAAACTGAAAGGAGAAACAGACATCTCTACAATAATAGATGGAGACTTCAACATGCCACTCATATCAATAGATAGAAAAACTAGAGAAAAGATAAACAAGGAAACAGAGAATTTGAATAATAAATGAGCTGGACCTCATAGACATATACAGAACATTGCAATAAAAACCAGCAGTTTGTACATTCTTCACAAGTGCTCATGGATCTTTCTCCAGGATAGACCACATGTTGCGCCACAACATAACTCAATAAATTCAAGAAGTTTGAAACTATACAAAGAACTTTCTCTGATAATAATGAAATGAACCTGGAAATCAATAATAAGCAGGAGAGGAAACATTTTGCAAATATATGGAGGCTAAACAACACACTCTTAAGCAATCAGTGGGTCAAAGAAGAAATTGCAAGAGAAATTATAAATAAATCGAGATGAATGAAAATGAGAACACAACATACCAAAACTTTTGGGATACAGCAAAGGCAGTGCTGAGAGGGAAATTTATAGCCC